>JAPMOR010001042.1:167674-179439 GCA_026543865.1 Argiope aurantia
TATTTTATGATAATAAAAGATAGGTATTATTTTGAATTGTTTTTATCAATCATTTATAAAGGTATTATTTTGAATTGTTTTTATCAATCATTTATAATTACTCCTTCAATATCAATTGTTATGCTGTGTCTAACCTAATGATATCTACAATATCAGATAGATAGATAAAATTATTGAAATTGATCATATACTTAGTAATTGACAACAAAGTAAAGATCTATTATGAGTACAAGTCCTTTGTTTAAGGGTAAACACTTTTAATTTTCAGTGTGCATGTTGTTTTAAAACAGCAAAAAATTTTAATAGCAATATAATTTTAAATGGAAAATAAATTTTCTTAACTACTTGCAATTTTGGTCCTTCCCCTTCATAATTTGAGTCATCAGGCTTTAGCTCTGATATACTTAAAAAGGGCCATACAGGAGAATTGAGTATACAGCAGCAAGTGATGCCAGGTTATCACTTTTTTTAAGACTATAAGAAAGTCAAATATGTTAACTTTTTATTTTTTATAATATTAGTTTGATGAGTTTAATAGGTTTGGCTAGATTTTTTTCCCATTTAGACAAGAATCTTGAGCACAATTCTCCTGTTTTTCCACTTAAAACACACAAAAGAAATTGAACTAATTATTCACTATTTAAAGCCTTGGTAGATTTGAATATTGTTCCAAAATTCTGAACTCAAATATAATGAATTAACAAATATATAAAGAAATTAGATGATTTAAATCTCCATGTTATAACACACTGTATATAATTAAGTTCAATTTGAAAATTTTAATACAAAATAAAATTATTCCCAAATTTATTTTTCGAATAACTTTTATTAAAATATTATATAAATTATACAATAATGTCCCAAACTCCACATAAAAAACGCAACTTGGGATAAACATGAACAGGTAATATATTGGAAGAAATAGTCTAACCAAAATGTTCCAATTATGCTTGTTTCTTTTTAAAAAACAAAATAGCATTTAAAAGAAAAAAATCTGACAGCAGAAATTATTTAATTTTTTTTTCTATTGGATTTAACAGCCAATAGAAAATACAGTCATAAATACAACAGTTCGTTTCGAATGATATACTTTAAAAATAGCGGATGCCCCACCTTGTAACAATCGCGCTGACAGAATTTAATTTAACTTACTCATCGCATGCCTGGGAAACAGGAATCCGATTAATATTAGCTTCCTGTCGAAGCTGTAAGACTTGCTTTCGTAAACTTTGAATTTGAGACATTTTATATATGTAAATATACTTGTGTAAAACGGCAAGAATAAGCTCAGACACAAAATAAAGCAAATCAAAAATAATAAACAAAACACAAGAGTAATCGATACATCGATATGTTTACTAAAAGTGTATCGATAATTATTTAATAATTAGTTCAACATATTATTTCACATTAGTCGGGTTCACATTAAAAAATGGTCCTTTATTTGATTTTTTTAGTCAGCTTTATTTGATGCTAGAATCAAATTAAAATGAGTAGTTATAATAAATTTTCGGAAAAGAAACTTACATTATTGAAGAATAGAAGTGAAAAGAATGTCACTTCATATATTTTGAAAATTTTTGTTTCGTCTACTTGCCGTGTTGTGATTTGTTTACAATAATGTTGGTTAACATGCTTAAAACTGATAATGTTTTTTTTTATTTTTTTTCCTTTGATCAAATAATATAGAAATATTTAATTGATTTAATATGAATGTTAATGAATTAAAATGACGAAAGAGAGAAAAAAATGCTTGAGTCCTTATGTGAATTTGAAACAATATTTATTAAATGAAATTGAAAAATTGGAATTGGATAAAAATCTTCTGGATGACGTTCCTTCTAAGTGGGAGAAACATGGAAATTTAGTTCTTCTTCCGGCATCAAGTTTTCAAAACAAACTGTGGTCTCTTCTTGGTAGAACATAAATAAATATTTTTGACTTAAAGTAGTTTTAATGTATATATTGATAACATATTTATTAATTACGAATAGGTTTATAAGTACTGCAGTTTTTAGTGAATTTACTAAGTGAATATGAAATAAAAGTGTTCAGTTTTAATTGATATATAAATGCATTGATTTTTGGGGAGAGTGAAGAAATGTTCACTGCTTTCAACATCACCACGTGACAATCTCTTCTGCTGAGCTCAAAAGTCAGCTTGGATATCATAATTCCCGTCATAAAAATAAGTGGTCGATTCTTCATATTTACAGTTTTTTTTTTGTGTGTGTTTTGTAAGAATTCTACTGACATTTAAAAGTGGAATTTTAACATTTGATTAATTCGTATTTTATTAATAATTTTGCTCTGAACCTCAAATATAGTGTACCATATTATTCTGATTATTTAAAAAATTATTTTGTGAAATCAGACATTCCACCTCTTTTTGAAAATAATATCTTGTAATTTTTTTTTTTTTTTTTTTTGCCCCATGACTATATGAATAAATATTTTGCATGGATTCTCGTGTATTAACCACCTATCATTTGTAATCTTTTGTCTTGACTGCATGTCATTGTTGAATATAGTCAACAGACTAACATGCCATCAATTGCTGATTGCAATAAACATACCTTTAGCTATCGTTTTCTGATGATTAATCATTGGTATTATGTGGTTAGTGAAAAAGTACTCTTATATATTTTCATTACCTATTTATCTATCTGCTTTTCATCTTTATTATATCTTCATTACACTTACTAATCAGCACTTGTTGTTATCTCATTGAAAAGTCTCTAGTAATGCATAATATTGTGCATTTTGTGTTACTTGAATTAAAATCTATAATATCATTCACACAGTATTAAGGCCAAATGTATTGACAAATATAGAAATAATAATGATTTCTTTTATTCAATTTAGATCTAAGTCGTAAGAAAAGCTTATTTTTACACACTTTCAAATGAATTATGTTTGGGGGAAAAAAAGCATTTTATCTGTAGTTAACTATTTAGGATCAGTAAAAATATTTTAATAATTTATAACTGATTTAAAATTTTATTTTATTATTATTTTCTGATTAGCTATTCTTCAAGAATTTTATGCATTTCAGGAGGACGATTATGGGATATTATTTCAGAAGCCTTAAAATGTCAAAGAGTTGCCAGAAAATACTCTATAACTAACGATAATTTTAGAAGTCCACAGGTAGAAATTTTAAAGGGCTGTGATGGTTGGGTATTGCACATTGATAATAAAATTAAGTAAGTAAAGTTATTTTCATAGAAATATTGTTTTATCGTTTATCATTTTGTTTTATCTTTAGACTGTGCTTTATAGGCTGGGTTGTTTGATCTAAAGCTACTGTACTTGGCATATATATATATATATATACTTTAGAAAATGAAAGTGTGCACCTCAAAGCAGTTTTTTAGAAAATTTAATTAGAATTTTAATTAATTAAAAATTATCAAAATATTACAGTTTTACCATGATAACATCCAAAAAAATATTACAATAAAAAAATAATTTTTACATCATTTAAAAATTTTTAAACTTATCTTTTAAAAAATACCAATATTTTAACATATAAATAAAGTTTCTATTTTTAATAATTTTTCAAAAATATTTTAAATATGTTTTCCAAAACTTTATTTTACAAAATATAAAAATAAGATTTAACTCACATGAGCACATTGCACCTGCATGGAAAAAAATTAGCTTTTATCTGTATGTTGACATCATATTGACAGAAGTTCAAATTAAATTAACTTTTACTCTAAACCAAATCTAGAAAATGTAATTTTCAGCATATGTCTGTAAAAAATGAAATAAACTTGAAGTATAAAAATCTTTTAGAAAAATAAGTGCAAATAAAAGAAAACCTATCTATAAACTTTTAAATTATCTTTATGGTTAAATCAATAATTCTTTTTTATTTTAGGCAAATAAGGTTCATATACATGTAATATACCAACTCTAATTGGGTCACAATACCTAAATTATAAATAGTTAATATTAGGTTACATCTAAGATACTCTTAATGAGATTAATAATACTATTTCATGCTGTTTGAATCAATAAATATTTTGATAAATTATGAATATTATATTTTTATGCAAATCTTTAGTCATATAAATCATATTTAGTTAAATATTCATGAGATACTAACATTTTAAATAAAAAGAAAAATCAACTTTATTGTGTCTAAAAATAGAGTGCATTATGAAAACTTGAATATTACTATCTTATAAAAAGTGTGCAATTTTAATTCATCCCATTGACCATCTCAAAGAAGATACATTAATCAACACCCAGAATTTCCTACAAACTTATTAGCCTAAAATTAGGAAATTATTGATTGTCCTAAAATGGTGATATTTATAACTCAGTCAGATTTGCTTGCAGAAGATAGAATTTTCTTTTTATTTAAAAGTTGGTGTGTCTAGAAAATTTATTATATAAAAGTCATTTATTATAAATGACTGCATAAAATTCATTCAACTTATAACTTAAAAGTATATTATCCCAGATTTTCAAAAGTTGTATAAACTTGTCTGTTTCAACTTATTAGATTTGGAACTGTTAATATACCAAGATATTTACTTGGAAGGATTATAGTGTACATCACTGAATGAAAAAATAATAGAAGAATTTCAGTAATCTATGCTTATAATAAAGCTCAATGTGTGTGTGTATGTTTGTTGGTGCTGTATAGGCCACACCGCTCTACCTACAACTACTGAATTTGGCATGTGTATACTTTGGAGGCCAGAAATGTGTATATCGAACTCTCCTCCCAGGGTTTCTCACGTCTGTGTGGCCTAAAGTTATGAAAATATTGATTGTTCTAAACTATTCCATTCAAAACTTTATAAATCAATCAGATTTAGTAGCAGAAGGTAGAAAAGTGCATTTACTTATTTAAAAGTTGCATTGTCAAAAATATTTCGCAGAATGTGATTCCTTGGGACCAAAAGACAGAATAAAATTTAGATTTCATAATTTTTTGAAGAATATTTATAGATTGAAACAAAATAAAATATTGTTATTAATGACATTTAAATTATTTTGAAAGTAAAAAGAAAAACTGATTTTTATGATGAATCTGTGAAATTTTTGTAGAATAATTCTTAACATACTACATAAATTATGAAAATTATTTTGTAGTGTATATAAGACTTAACTGCTAAACAATTCTGTTTTCTGCACTGATATTTAAAAAAAATGCATGGTTTCAGTAAAAAGTGTTTATATATATATATATATATATATATATATATATATTAACTGCATTTTAAGAATTTTTACTTTAATTTAAATTTCAAATTTTACGGGAGCTAACAGAAAATTAGAGAGATACATGGTACATTATGATTTAAGGTCTTTATAATAGTATGAGTGAATTCTGACTATCAATATTTGAAGCTTAGAAATATTTTGAAGAAGAAGCTATTAAAGACAAACTACATACAATATTTAACTGAAAATTTTAACCATCATTAAGATTGGCGAACCAGCTTGTCGCCAAAGGCAGCTAGTTATTAAATATAACCAATGTTGATAAATAAATGTCCCCTTTTTTTTAAGTTCAATTAATTATCATTGAATAAGCCACCAGTTATTGGTAGCATGTTTCCCTATTTACAGATAAAGAAGTGGATAGTTTGAATTCAGACAAAAAATTTCCCTTCACTCATCCCCAAGCTAATTAAGTTGCCTAAAAATTTATGAAACTTGAAAAACTTTATTTTGCAGCTTCTGAATAATATTGACAACAAGAGGCTTATTCAAAAGTTCATAAATAATGTCCTTAATAAATCAGAAACAAATACTTGCAATAAATATTAAAATTTAATAAAGACAATTAAGTAGAAATAATAATTACACTAATCAATAACTGAATTATTTATTATATAAAAATTTATTATTAAAAAGTTTTTTGTGACAAGAAAAATGATTGAAAATGAACTGTGAAAATTTGATCGCAATATTATTTTTTGTTTAAAATTAAAATATTAAATTAAAATGCAGATTTATTTTACATACTCTGATTTTAATTTAGAATTATTAATACATAAAACATTGAGATTGTATTTTTTTAAAAAAAATAATCATCATACATCTGGAATGAAAATTGGCCAAACTTAAAGAAGCAAGGGAAGAAACGTGTAGATTGGTTTAAACTGTGCACTTTAATATTTTTATGTTTGGCTTTAATAACCACTTGTTTACATGCAATGTTTTCTTTTTTAAGACTTTTTTTATTATTCCTGACAGCATAAACTGAAATATCAGATTTTTTTTTTTTAACTATTCTGTGTAAAATATAGTAAATGTCCAAATTCTGTCTTTTCTTGTGTTGTATGTAATAAGCTAATAAATTATAAAACAATTTGCGTTCTATATAATTAATGTAAGAGCAATATTACATTAGCTTCCTTTCAAAAGACTTACATCCTGCAAATTTTACAAAAAGTTATAACCTGTAAATTTTTGAAGTTTGAAACTTATTTATTTCAAATTGAGAATTTCAGACTAGTTTTGCTTCATTTTTCATCAATTTAAGTATATTTAGATATAATTTTTTTTTCCAGATATACATATGACATTACTAAGTGCATGTTTAGTGCCGGGAACATTTCAGAAAAACTTCGAATTGCTCAACTTTCATGCAAAGGAGAAACAGTTGTAGATTTATATGCCGGTATGAATTTTTTTTTCAATAAACTCATTAAATTCCTTAACTCCTAAATAATCAATACATATTATACAATTGCTGCAATATATAGTATATACATATATAGTATGTAATGTTACAATGTACAGATTGTACAACTGTGTTGGCAGCTGTTACTTTCCCAAATTTTTATCTTATATTTAGTTAACAAATTTTAGTGAAAAATTCAAACATTATTCCAAATGAAACCAGTTATAAATTTGTGTATCAATATAGAAATCATATTTCTTATGTATTTGCTTTCAGTTAAGAAACATAAATGTTTTTTTTCTACTATAAATATTATTTAACATTACTACAAAAAAAAAAAAAAAAACTGCAATATTTGTGTAATTTAAAAGCCTTCAATATCTTTTTTTTTTTCAAACTAAGCTTGCTAATTTGTAATAAAATAACTGCCTTATTATTTCTTTCTCCATTTTCTTTAACAAATGATTAGTTTTACCTTCTATTGGTATTATCATTGAAGCATTAAATTTAAGTCCAGGTAACAGAGTTGTTTTATTATTAACAGTTTTCTCTTCTCAAATGATATGTCACAATTTGTTTAAAATTTTAATTTCAGGTATAGGTTATTTCACTTTGCCATTCCTTGTTCATGCCAAAGCATCACTAGTGCATGCCTGTGAATGGAATCCTCA
This sequence comes from Argiope aurantia, assembly GCA_026543865.1. Taxonomy (NCBI): domain Eukaryota; kingdom Metazoa; phylum Arthropoda; class Arachnida; order Araneae; family Araneidae; genus Argiope; species Argiope aurantia. The sequence goes on from JAPMOR010001042.1 coordinate 174,998, forward strand.
TGCTGTTGAAGCACTTTCAAAGAATTTACGATTAAATGGAGTAAAAGACCAATGCATTATTCATTATGGTGATAACAGAGAGGTATAAAGAATATAGTTTTCAAGTGGAATTAAATTAATAATTTTTTTAAAATAAAAAAAAATGTATAACTTATGTATGGTAGAACTTCTATAATCCAATTTAATTGGTACCAGACCCAATTTGTAAAATTGAATTAAAAAAAAAGATTATTTCTTAGAAAAAATTGCATATAACTTTTCTAATCATTCCGTAAACATTATTCTTTAGATTTAATTTATGTATTAAAATGTCATTGCTTGGACAATCAACTGAAGTTAGTTATTTTGCTATCTTTACTTGGTTTTACTCTGGAAGATTTTATTTCTGGTTTATCTCTTCTTCTATAACGCAATTTTTATATTTGAAGTTTGGATAATCAGAATTCTAATAAAGTGGGTGGGGGGGGGGGGATGAATAATTTTGAAGAAAAATTTTCTTACTCATTATAAGAAAATATAAATTCCATTTTAAAATAAGCAGCTTAAGAACTATTCATATTCAAAATGTATTATCACAGTATGATGCACAATTATATTTTCATTGGTGTCATCATACAAAGTAAAAGAATAATGTATATGATTAAGTTATCCAAAATTTTAAAAAGTAATAAAAATTTTCAGAATTAAAAAGAAAATTCTATTATTGAAAGAATTCAAGAATTTTAAGGAATAGTATAATTTTTCAGTAGCAGTGATTTCTTCCTGTAGGTATAAAATTTTACTTTATGTGAGATTGCTATCAAAAGCAAATACTTTTTAATAATTAAAAGAATATCATTAAAATAATTAGAGAATATTTACTGAAAGAGTAATTTAAAATTATTCTAAACCAACTTATATCAATTTTTTTTCTGTGACATTTCTATTGCATTGGCAAGAAAGATTGTTACTGTTGATGGGAATAAATTTGTGTTGAATTCTGATTTATTTCTGAAAAAAAAAAGTTTTTTTTCTACTATTAAAAATGAATTTTAATGGATTTACATGGTTACTGATATTTATTTCTTATGAGAAAGGCATAATATTATTTGTTGTAATAAAGTTAATAATATATGAAAAATTGCTTGTCACTTTTAATTTTTATAGATTTGAACTTAGATATTTGATATTAAGTAGTACTTTGTGAGATACAAACTTTGAATCTGAAGAACCAATAAAAGTTGCTAATTACTTTAAATGTAAATACATTTAAAGTAATTAGTAGCAGAAAAATTCCACTTGTTCCACAATTTACCAGATGATTTAAATGCATTTTGTCTTACAATTCAACAATATTCATCATTTATTTTAAACAGTATTAAAAAGTGTTGTCTTATACAGCTACTTTCCATTTTTTAGGAAATTAATATCACCCTACCTATGAATTGGCATTTACTTAAAAATTCACCATTCCAAAATGATAATGAAGTGTTCTCTGTTTGTAATAATGATATTTTTTATTATTGATTTACTTTATGTACAAATTATATTTTGATAATTATACTTTTCGAAAGTGTAAAGGTAATAGGTCAGTGATAGTTTATATACCTATGTATCTACAAAAATTGATGAAGAATGTATGAAAATGCATTCCATGAATCTTATAATGTGAATACAGTATTAAAGTTGGGTCCATTTTCCAAGTGAAATAAAAAAAAATTCCAAGTCAACATCTATTTTTTTATAAAAATCAGTTGAAATACAATAGCTAAATAATTATTATAATCACTAAAATATGGGGAGAATTTTTGTTATTTTAAAAGTGTGTATCACTTTAAATTCCAATTGTAGGAATTGCTAAATTGAATCTTTGTAAAGGTCTCTCACAAATCAAGCTGGGTCCAAATACTTCTCCAATAACCTCTCCAACTTTCTTAATATTCTGGAGCTGTGACTTCCTTTTCAGCTTACAAATCTGCTTATTAATAGATGTTTACTATTTAGTTCCATCCCCAAAACATTATTGTACTTTCATGTTTCACATCTGTTTAATTTAACTGAAAGTAATTTTCATATTGTTTAATATTTTCAGGTTTGTCCAATAAAAGTAGCAGATCGAGTTAATCTTGGGCTGATTCCTTCTTCAGAAAGAGGATGGGAAACTGCTTGCAAAGCATTAAAACTGAGTGGTGGCATTTTACATGTGCATGGAAATGTCACGTCTAATCTACATCCTGCTGAATATGATGCAGGAGAGAAAATTTCAGGTCCTCAGGTAAAAACAGAATGGGCAGTTTGGTCTGATTATGTCTGTAAGAGAATGAAGAACATTTTCAAACTTTTATACTCAAGTGATTGGATGGTAACTGTGATGAATATAACTCGAATTAAATCATATGCTCCTCACATAGATCATCTTGTTGTGGATATTTGTTGTAAGCCATCTGAAAATGGTAAAGATCTGAGAAACAACATAAATATTTAAAATTTGATCTTTTTGTTTTACTTCCCATTATATGATTTAAAGATTTTATTAGTCCAGAAAAAGAAAAAAAAATTATGTGGACACTTTCTTTTTGTCCTTTTGAATATTATATGAACTAGGAATTCTTTAATTATGGTTATTATCTGTATGCTTTGTTAGAATATTCACAGAAGTCTCATATTCAGTGTAAGATTTTCTCTTGTGAATTTCATATGGGATTTTGTGATTGAATTGCAATTTGGTTTATTCTTATTGATGATTTAATACAACAGCGCTACTTCATATTCTTCCAATGCTTATTTAGTTGCAGCCTGTATGGTTGAGACTTATACTTTGAGTTTTTTTTTTTTTTTTTAGTATTATTGTTATTATATAGTAAAACCACAATTAACGAGCATCTGTCATAATGAGTGATTCATATAACAAACAGAGCAAAAATTTTTTAAAATACCATCCTCAACTTTTGAGTGGATTTTTTTTAAAAAAAATTATTATTATTATACTGCAAAACCTCCCTTAACGAGTGATGTTTTTCATAATGAGTAACTAGGAACATTGTGATGTCACTTTCAGAATCTGGCTTATATTTTGGCAATCTGTCTGTGTTTAATGCTTGTTTGTTATTGCTTTACAATGTGATAAGCATTATAATTTTATATTATGATATGAATTAAAAGCATTTCAGTAACATGTGAGCACAAATACAGGTACAGTTAGGAATTGCAATCTGTGTCACAGCATGAAGTTGTGGAGTAAATTTTGTCTTCAGAACAGGATATAACTGCCTTAGTATAGCATCAACCTTCCTGTGAAATAAGGGAGATGCTGAAAACATGGAAAAATTTTGCATTGTGTGCTGAAAAGCAATTCCCTAATGAAATCCTAATAATGTAATAACTAAGCGCACTACAAATTTATTTAACAATAATGCTGTATCTGATTTTTGTCAAATTTTGAAATACAGGCCAAAATGACTTTAGAAATTTTTTTTAAGTATGCACCATAGATAATAAATATATTAATATAAATATTTTTATATAATATATATATATATATTTTAAGAATGAAACACATTTATCTGCTGGAAAAAATGATTTCACTTAATGAATGTTTCATTTTATGAGTAAGATTTAGTTGTGAATTATGCTCGTTAAGCAAGGTTTCCTCTGCTCAACTAAAAAGTAACTTTTTAAATTTAATTGCAGGCATCTTCTTTTATATGAAATCTATCCAATTTTTCATTGAATAAAAAGGTAAGGAGTATTAATTAAAAAGGAAAAAATTAGAATTCCATGCTAATTTATTTATATCACAATTCGTCAAAAAAAGTATCTTGAAAGTATAATTAATGTTCGTAATCCATAACAGTTAAAGTCAAGGTGAAATTTTTATTTGATGTGAAAGGTTGCCCTCTTTTAAAATAAAATTACTTTTACACAAGGGACCATCTACATATTTATATTTTCATAATCATCAAATTTAAAAATATCAACTCGTAATTTTTCGTCCTTTAAATGATTATGTATTATAAGAAACCTCAAGATATAAAATTTCAGACAAATCTGTTTAAAATAACTGTAAATATATGATAAAAATAGGTTTAAGGACTGTTTCAATATGTAAAATATAGGAAATAGGTAACTCTATTAATATTTTCGATTATTCAAATTTTTATTTCAGTTATTAATACAGCCAATTTTGCTCTAAGAAAAAAAATTTTTTTAACCTTTATTAACTATGAAATAAGATATTGAAATCCATGCTTTTATTTGTATAAATAGTATTTTTGATCAAAAAATTTTGATTAATGTACGAATTAATATTAATAAAACAAGCTTAAATTAAAAGTTCCTGGAGCAGCTAAAAAATAAAATTCAGATGCTTATTTTCTGAAACAATCCTTTGTAACTGAAACATAGATGGCGTTATTGTATTGATTTACATGTTCAAGTTTCCACCAAACATTATTTTAAATAAT
>JAPMOR010001042.1:179449-198879 GCA_026543865.1 Argiope aurantia
GTCAACATCTATTTTTTTATAAAAGTCAGTTGAAATACAATAGCTAAATAATTATTATGATCACTAAAACTTATTAACTATGAAATAAGATATTGAAATCCATGCTTTTATTTGTATAAATAGTATTTTATATCAAAAATTTTGATTAATATAGGAATTAATATTAATAAAACAAGCTTAAATTAAAAGTTCCTGGAACAGCTAAAAAATAAAAGCCTGTTGCTTATTTTCTGAAACAATCCTTTGTAACTGAAATATAGATGGCGTTATGTTATTGATTTACATGTTCAAGTTTCCACCAAACATTATTTTAAATAATTTTTAAAATTGTTTTATGTATAGTTTCTTTTTACCATAAAGCATATTAAATAAGAAAAATAATCACCAAAACATTTTTAAATCTTTCTATCATTTTTTAAAAAATGGTATTTTGTAAAAATATAATAACATTGCATTATTCACCCTCAAGAATTACTTTTGTAATTTAGTGATAATGTTTTATTTGTTCATATATTTCTGCTATATAAATTTTGTACTTTGTGCAGAATTTTTCTTCTTAGCTTTTTTTATTAATTCAAAATCACGCAAATCATTTCTAGAACTATAATTGATTCCCATTTGTTACAAAATGAAACTTCACTTGAAATATAATCAGAGTAGAGTCTGTTACAAATGTCAATTTCACCCCACTTCTTTACCTTAGCATTTATTATAAAAAGAAATGCAAAGTTGAAAGACAAGTTTTGTCTTCATTTTAACGATTTTTTTTAAAAAATTATTTCAGAGAATTCTTTTGCGAAATACAGATGCCGTCCCAAAAATTGCTAGAATCATGCTCTTCTAAAAGTGTTTGGTTATTGCTATATATCATAAAATCTATTTGACGAAAATAGACAACAATCCGAAAAGGGATATTTTACGTTTTGTTCCTTTGATTGGTATAAAGAATTTTATGCATTTCTAATCTAAAATTTTTAATTTCTGAATTTAAATATTAATTAAAAATACAAAATATGCGTTCATATTTTTAAAAAATGTATAACCTTTGTCTTGTTTATTCTATATTTTAATGCATAATAAGAATTATTGTTGAAAATTCATATTGAAGAAAAAAGACGAAAACTTTTATTTAACATTATGGATTTAAATTTTCAGTTACTTATAACTCAGTAACCATTTATTCAAAACAAAATTTGCATGTTTTTTAGCTATTTTAATCGAGACAATTCAGAGATGTATTCGAATTCGGGTGTTGTTCAAAAATTTGAATTTGAGTAAATCTAAATATGGTAAAATATTTCAAGCACTTAAAGAAAACATCTTTCTAAAGTGATAGGCATTTGCAGTTTTATTGAATTGTAATTAGTTGTGGAATAAAGAACTGTGATTGGATAATTTTTTAACGGACTGTACAAGATTTATTGTACCTTGGATCATATTATTGCTCATCTATTGTTGGAATTGTTTGGTTCTGATTCCTTATGGGATGAGGAGAAAAAGGACCTGATCTCGACTGTGCATAGAAAACCTTTCAACACTGGATGGACAGAAATTTATGAATTTTGGGCCTAGATTTTCTTCAAGAATATAAGTTTTCTGTAACCCTGGAGAAGAACGGCATATGGAAAAGCTTTTCTTTCAGCCAGTGTAGTGTCAGCTGGCTAAGAAATTCAAAATTATTCTTTAGTAAAAAGAGAAAGAGAGATATGATCAAACCAACTTACGTGATTGAAGCAACGAAATCAAAATTCTTATTCAAGGAATTCTCAAAGTTTCTGATTATTGAGAATCAGAAAATGACTTTCCAAACTGTGTCTTCCCCCCCCCCAATATCCTTGTAGTGGCCATACTCATTTATTTGAAAGGGAAAACAATCGGTGTTCGAGTTCTGAATTTGGACAATAAACTAAAGTCTATAGATAAAAAAAGCTGTTGTTGCGGCATGTTAGACAGTAGTGGATATCATCACTCGTTTGTAAGAATTGTCTTAGGCACAATACCATTTTTTCTTGAAGGACGTAACGAAGAGCAGCGATATAAGATCGAAAATTATTTAAAAAAATTTTTAGAACTTGTTTTCTATCTATGACGCTGATACCACAAATAGGAAATCTGTTGCAATATGAAACAATATAAAATTAATACAGATTATCATACACCAATTAAGCAAAATTCAAGACTTTACCCTTTTTCAAAGAAAGAAGAAGAAATGTCTAGTCGGGACTTTGAGCTCCGCCTGTTTTATTTTTTAAGAAGAAAGATGGATCGACTAGGTTCTGTGTTGATTAGAGGAAACTAAATGAAATTATGATAAAGGACAATTAGCTTTTGCCACAAATGAACAGCTGGGATGTTTTGACTGGAAGCCGGTGGTTTTCGATATTAGATTTGAAAAATGGATATTGGCAAGTCGAAATTCAACTTGAAAATGGAGAAAAGATTGTGGCAATTTAAATTAACATCTTTTGGACTTCTTGAAACATTGGCCACATTTAAAAGATTAATACTGTATTACATGGACTTTCGTTTGAACCGTATATTATGTATTATAGTATTGGAACGAACATTTAGATAATATTCGTGAAATATTCCAAAGAAAAAATATTATAAAAGACAAAATATTATGTATTTTTTATTTATAAATAAAAATATTTTATATAAAGACAAAATATTATGAAATATTCCAAATACTATTAGCCCAAAGAAATGCAATTTTTCCAAACAAAGTCAGCCTTAGGAAGTGGGGGATCTATATGGAACAATGTTCGATTGTGATTGAATTCCAACCAATTTCTAATCAGAATACAAAATTAATCTAATAAAAAAAAACATGTTTAAAAATGTGTTTATTAATGAGTTAAGAAAAATAATTTTTTTTATTTTAATTGTTTTTAACTTTTTAGTCAATTATTATTATTATATAATTTATGGAATCTAAAATGATTTTTTTTTCAAATTCATTTCCAGGGGATATCATTCACATGCAGTGGCGTAGCGAAGGTAACTGGTATTCGGGGCTTGTATAATTTTTTCATCCCTATCATCATCATTATTTTAACAAGATAAGTGGCGCCCGTAGAATGATATTATTTTTCGTTCTTCATCGCAATTATTTTTAAAAGCTGGCAACACCGCACTAATGTTTTGTCTTCATGGCATACCTTATGATTGACTTCCTAGGACTCCCATTTCTCCCTTGCCACTGTGAAGAATTGAACTGTGCACATAGAATTGAAATTTAAATAATCTAATAGATAAATTCATAAGTAAATTCTATATAATAGATCAATTCATAAATAAAGTCTATATAATAGATCAATTCATAAGTAAATTCTATATAATAGATCAATTCATAAATAAAGTCTATATATTGGATCAATTCAAAAGTAAATTATGTATAATAGATCAATAGAAGATAAACATGTGCACAATCACTCAACTCTACCACATCAAGAAAGTGAATGAAAAATTCCACTAAAAAATCCATTAATTACACCCTCTGAGAATTCCATTACAAGTACATTGAAGAGAAAATAAATAATATATATCAAATGTGCCGATTTATAAAAGTAACTAATTTCCAAATTTAAATTGATTATTAATATTTAAATAATTCTGTAGAAAAGTTGTCATATTATTTCAAACTATTAAAATTTCTGTAAAGGATAAAATATAATAAATCTTGATGTTTAAGAGAAACTGTTTCGAAATTCAGATTGAATGTTCATTCATAATTTTTACGGGTATGACATTCATACAAATAAAAAAAAATCATATTTTTCATTTGAATATTTTTAAAGTTTTCCTTTTTCTTTATTCATTTATTTTATTATGAACATTCAATAGTAGTTTATATCTGTCAATATTTATATAATTATATTGGATGTTTTAAAACAAATCGTGGTTTTGTGAGCATATAATGCAAAAAAAAAAGAAAGAAAAGAAAAATAAATGGCAATATAAAAGAAAAGCGCAAAATTTAACTTATCCTAAACAACCACAAAAAGTCAAATTATCCAAAAATTTAAATTAAGTAAAACTTCTAAAAATACAACAAGAAAAAACGACTAATTTTAAACTAACATTTTTAAAAGAGTCACTCATTCATAGTGTTTAACAGTTTTATTTTATAATAAGTAAATAAACTATGAAATTTTAAAAAATGCTTATTGATAAGAATTTTAATAATTTTATAATAATAGTTATAATGAGCCTACTTTATTTTTTTTAATTCAGAATTTTTTTTTATCGAATCCATTGAATAACAGTCAAGTACGGGGGGGGGGGGGAGACTGAGAGTATTAAAAAGTTATTTACTTATGATTACTGTGTTCATAAAGTAATGGCTATATGTAACTAATGGAAACAACCAAGACATTTTAAAAACTTACGATTTTTTTGTCTTGTCTTTAAACGGATTCTTTTGTCTTGTATTTAAAATAAATGCATCTTATATGAACGATATTTTAATATTATATTGGTAAGAAGCTCGAATTGTCGATTAATTAGAATTAAAAACCTTCAAAATAGCCAAGTTACACTTTAATTATAATGTTTTAACGCATTTTTTAAAAAGTAAGTTCATTGCAGTAGTTACTTTTAAAAAATATGTATGTATGTATATGTACTTTTAAAAATATGTATGTTTGTCGCAGAATTTTATTTCCGTTTCAAATCGCATTCTGTGTTGAAACGGAAATGCTTTTTCTAATTCACTGTAATAGTTCGAAATATTTGTTCAATAAAAATTTAGCGGTTTCTGTGCTCTATATTGGGTTATAAATCTATTATGTCCCCCTGCTTCGAATCCCTTTTTCATATATGTTGCAGACTGAAGGCATCTTTGAATTACACCATTGGCTAACTAGACATTGTATCAGCTTGCCGAGATGAATATATCGCCTTGTATATAAAAACTGTATATAAAACTTGTATATCTGTATATAAAACTGTATATAAAACTTGTATATCTGTATATAAAACTTGTATATCTGTATATAAAACTTGTATATCTGTATATAAAACTGTATATAAAACTTGTATCGCCTTGTATATAAAACTGTATTTCCCTTACAGTTTTATATTCCTTGTATATAAAACTGTAAGGGAAAAGGGAAGAATTCGTTCATACAGTGAATTGCTAGAACTTCTCGTAAATGAATAAATAAAATAGAAATAAATTTTACATTACAAGCATAAATCTCTTCTGTGCAAAACCTGGCCATAAGGGCCATTCAGATTTTTTTTTCATAGCTGCTGAGGCCCGAGCAAAACTGAAGGGTGTTGCGGATTGTACATAAATGGCGCTCCCGCCTGTTATTACTTTCCGTTTGTAAACATCCACCCCCGTGAACGGGGACTTGCGTGGCAGGCACGGACCCCAGCGGTAATAGAATTTACCCTGAGCTTTAAACTCTGTTGTTGTTAATAAAAAAAATATCTAAAGGCACCGAGAGTTGGAGTTTTTTCATTAAGCACCACCACTGACCACAGTTGCAACATGGTGCATCGGCACGGAAATTAATCAAGATTGGATACGGGTATGACCTTTGAAATTTTACTTAAGCATGGATAAATTAACAAAGATAATAGAAAAGAGAAGCAGTGTTCGCAGCAGCGTCACTAAGCTACTAAAAAGAGCACATGTAGTTCTGGAGGAAGAAAAAGAAAAAAGTGACTTAAATACTTTGGAAGAAATCCTTGAACTTTTAGGAACTAAAGAGGAAATATTAAAACAATATAATCAAGAAGTAGAAGACCTAATTACCGATCCAGAAAAATTCAAATCAGAATTAAGAGGATCTGAAGAATATGAGGATAAAATATTAACAGTCAAAATTAAATTAAGGTGTCATCTAAAGCAGGTCACCGTAAATACTTCTGCCCAGGAATTTAATTCGAGCCTAAACAAATCAATAAATGCAGTTTCGGCTCTGAAACTACCTAAATTAGAAATTCCCCGATTTTCTGGGGATACAAATTTCATGGAATTCCTTAATTGCTATAATAGTGCGATCGGATGTAATGACTCCTTAACTAAAATAGAAAAATTTCAATACTTAAAATCGTTGCTTTCTCCCCCTGCGTACAACGTAGTTGCTGGATTTGAGTTCAATGAAAAAAATTATGATTCTTGTATTGAGCTTTTAAATCAATGCTATGGGCGTAAGGATTTCATCATAAATTCCTATATGTCTAGATTACTAAATTTAGAGCCCGTGAGAAATTCATCCCACGTTAAAGGCTTGCGTAGATTGTATGACGACATTGAAATAAATATAAGAAATTTAAAATCTCTAGATGTTACGGAAGGATCTTATGGTCATTTGTTGAATCCTTTATTATTAAAATTATTGCCCCAAGATTTGATTTTGGATTTTCATCGGAAGCGCAGTAAGGATAGTAATTGTGAGGTTTCGGAAATTATGGATTTCTTAAGAAATAAGATGAATCGAGGGAAATTTGTGAGGCTATTATCAGTAACCCAAAAAGTTCTGAAACTCAACGTACCTTTTCTCCAAATTATAACAGGCATCAAAAAAATTATTTTAGGCCAAAAAATGTTTCGTCTGCCGCGGCATTGCATACCCAGGTAAAAGATGTTAGTATATTTTGCGATTGCGTAAACAGTCATGATTCAACAAGTTATAAACTTTTGAATATCGAAGAAAAAATAAATAAACTTAAGATTGAGGGTAGATGCTGGAACTGTTTTAAGAAAAATCATATGAGCAGATTCTGTAAATCAGGTATAGTTTGTAAAAAATGTTCTTCAAAATTTCACCATGAATCAGTGTGTAGGAAAAATGATAACCCTCTCAGCAGTGTGAGAAACGTAGCTGGAAGGCAAATTGAAATCGGAAGTAATTCTCATAATTCATCTTCGGTATTAAATAAAAATGTCGAGAATATTTCATTATCGCATAGTAATGTTAATGCGAAAAATAAAGCCTTTTTACAAACTTGTTCAGTCTTTGCTAGTTCGGATAAAAGTCGGTATTAACAAGTGCCATTTTGGATAGCGCTTCTCACAAGAGTTTTATCTCGTCTAAATTAGCTAAGGCGTTAAATCTCAAACCAATAAGTTACGAAGAGATTGCTATATATTCTTTTGACCAAACAACGGCTCATAAAAAACGATATCCGGTTGTATGCTTGAAGCTTGAGAATAGGCATGATCGATCAAAATTTTATATGCTCGAAGCTCTTGTAATAGAAATAATTTGTAATTTATCTTTAAATATCCCAGACGACTATATTTTGAGCGAGTTGAAGACAAAAAACATACAACTTGCCGACTCATTTGACAAGGGGGTTCCGGTGGAAATTCTAGTAGGCAGTGACTCCTTTTGGGAAGTTGTTTATGACCAACGGGAAAGGGTCTGTCAGAACACCTGGGTCATAAATTCAGTCTTCGGGTGGCTGATAGGGGGTGTCGGTAAGAGGAACGATTCGACTGAAAGTTGCGAGAATGTTTGTTTGGTAATGGATTCTTCTTCTATTTTGTTTGAGCTGAATAAATTTTGGGAGATAGAGGAATTTCCTAGCGAAATACGAGGCCTTTCTGAGAGGGATGATCAATTGATTAAAACCTTCGAAAATAATTTGAAATTTAATAGAGAACGGTATGTTTGTAAATTAATGTGGAAAGATAATATGGGACCTCCAGTGGAAATGGATTCTAATTTTGAAATTGCGGAAAAGCGCTTTAATTTATTGGAAAGAAAATTAAATAAAAATCCCGAAATTGCGGACCAGTACCAAAAAATTGTTAAGGATCAATTAGAATGCGATATTGTAGGGAAATGTGTTTATGAAGACACTCGGACGGGATATTATATGCCTCACAGACCGGTTATCCGTGACGATAAAGCTACGACTCAAGTTCGAATAGTTTATGATTGTAGTAGTAAGAGAGGGGAAAATAAAAAATCTTTGAATGATTCCCTTGAGACGGGAGTTAATCTTAATGCCAATTTATTGGATGTTATTCTTAAATTTCGTGAGAATCAGATTGCGTTTTGCGGAGATTTAGAAAAGGCATTTCTTATGATAGAGATTGCAGAGGAAGATAGAATCTAAAATTTTTATGGTTTCCAGAAGATACTGGCGGTTCAAAGCAAGTATTTAATCTTAATCGTCTTCCCTTTGGCTTAACTACATCTCCCTTTGCTTTGGCTTGCGTTTTAAAATTTCATATAAAGAAATTTAGAGATAAATATCCTAAATGTTGCGAAATGTTAAATTCTCTATATGTCGATGACTTACATTATGGGGCAGATACCGCGCAGGATGCGTATCAGTTGACTTCTTCTGCTATAGATATATTACGCTCCGCCGGGTTTAATTTAAGGAAATTAAGAACTAATTGTGTCGAGCTAAATAAACTTTGGTTTGAGAATGGGTATAAAGAAAATACTGATCATGGGCAAGAATCGAGATTCTTAGGATTGAATTGGGATCCAATTGAGGATGAAATTAAGTTGAATTTAAAGGATGTTAGGAATTCCTTGGAATTTGGAATCACCAACGGAGCTTCTAAAAGACATGTGCTGAGAGTAATCTCTCAAATTTTCGATCCTTGTGGACTAATCAACCCTTTTGTTATCACAGTTAAAATTCTCATTCAAGAATTATGGAAAAGAGGCCTCGAATGGGATGACAGCACAGGATTTAGAAGAAAAATGGAACACTTGGTGCTCTGAACTCTCCGCTATAGATAACTTGCGGATTGAACGTAAACTGTTTACGAAATTAAGAACGAATGACATTTCACTTCACATCTTCTGTGACGCTAGTCCTAAAGCTTATGGGGCTGTGGCGTATTTCCGATACATCACAGAAGAAGGAAGTGCTAAAGTGAGCTTTATTATTTCTAAAAGTAAGGTTGCTCCTTTGAAAACTTTAACCCTTGCGAGATTGGAACTGATGACAGCACTCATCGGTGCTCGCTTAGCGAAATACTTGCAGGACATCTTTCCATCTTTAATTAAAAGAGTTTATTTATGGAGTGACTCGAAAATTGTTATCCATTGGGTGAAGAGATCGGCAAAAATATGGAAACCCTTTGTGTGTAACAGAGTAACTCAGGTACAGTTACTTACTTCTCCGCTCTGTTGGAACCACTGTAATGGATCAGAAAACCCCGCTGATTTAACTACGAGAGGGGAATCGGCGAACGCATTTCTCTCAAGTTCTCTCTGGTGGACGGGACCTGAGTGGCTGTCTCGGCCGGTACAGTCGTGGCCTGTGCAGTGTTCGTAAATTCTCTCTGATTCCGTTTGTGATAAAGAAATATTTTCTTCAGAGCGACGGAGAACTGAAACCGTCAACACAATGGTTGCTACTACCAATGTTGATGACTGTATTTTAAGCTGTATTAACATTGATAAATACAGCAATCTTCACAAACTTTTCCGTATTACAGCTTTTGTGAAAAGGTTTATGAACAATTCTAAACCTGGTTCTTTAAAATTTAGTGGACCTCTTAGTGCTTTCGAACTTCCGGAAGCCTTACATTCTTGAATCAAGGCTACTCAAATAAAATATTTTGGAGCGGAAATTCACCAGCCTCTTTCTAAGAGTGTCATCTCCAAGGACTCGCGCATATATAATCTGAGCCCTGAACTCGATGGAAATAATCTGCTGCAATTGAAGGGTCGTCTACAGTTTTCTAGTGGTGACATGAGGGCGAAGCATCCTTGGCTTCTCCCATCCAACGATAAATTTGTAAAATTACTGATATTGGATGCTCATTTCAAAATGAGCCATTTAGGTGTTGAAGGTACTTAACTCACTTGCGTGAACAATTCTGGATCATCAAAGGTAGACAATTTGTAAAAAAGGTACTGAGTGACTGTCTCATATGTAGTCGTTTTAAGGTAAAGACTGGAGAACAGGTGGTAGCTCCTCTACCTCCTGACAGAATTCTAGAACATTCACCATTTGATGTATCTGGCGTAGACTTTGCAGGACCTTTTTTTGTGAATGACTCGAATAATAAGTGTTATTTGATAATATTTACTTGTGCTGTTGTAAAGAGCTGTTCATTTAGAATTAGTTAATAATATGAGTACTGATTCATTTTTATTAGCTTTTAGGAGATTTATTTCTCGTAGAGGTTTGTGTTCTGTAATTTATTCTGATAATGCTAAAACATTTAAAAGGGCAAATTCTGAATTAAGCAAATGGTGGAAATATATTAATAATCCTGAAGTTAAAAATGTATTTGCCTCCAAAGGTATTGTTTGGAAATTTATTGGTGAAAGGAGTCCATGGTGGGGAGGTTTTGGGGAAAGGCAGATACGTACGATTAAAACTTGTTTAAAGAAAATTATTGGCAAATCAAGTCTTTCTTTTAAGGAATTAGAAACAATTTTTTTAGAAATTGAAGCTATTGTTAATTCTAGGCCTATCACGTATCTGTACAATGATCTTTCCGAACCTTCACCACTCACTCCTTCTCATTTTCTAATTGGGAAAAGATTAGCACCTTTACCTGTAATACAATCTAAAATTGAGGAATTAAATGTAAATAGAGATTCTTTAACAAAAAGGATTAAATATCAACAAACAATTTTGAATCATTTCTGGAATAAGTGGAGAAAGGAATATTTGCTTAATCTGAGATCAGCTTATATCTCTCCACAGCCAGATAAGATTTGTTCATTTAAGGTAAATGATGTCGTTTTAATTAATGATGAGCGTTATGCAAGAAATATGTGGATGATAGGAAGAATTCTGGAGTTGTGTCCAGGACGAGACGGACAAGTTCGTTCTCTTCTCATCAAAACTCCCAAGTGAAACATAAAACGCTCAGTTCAACTTGTTTGCAATTTAGAGATAAATTCTTAAATATATATGTTTAGTTAATAATGGAATTGAAATTTAATTTTTCATTAATCGGAAGAATATTTTATATTGTTGCAAAATGAACTTATGTAAGTTCAGGTGGGGAGTGTTGCGGATTGTACATAGATGACTCTCCCGCCTGTTATTACTTCCCGTTTGTAAACATCCACCTCCGTGAACGGGGACTTGCGTGGCAGGCACGGACCCCAGCGGTAATGGAATTTACCATGAGCTTTAAACTCTGTTGTTGTTGTTAATAAAAAAAATATCTAAAGGCACCGAGAGTTGGAGTTTTTTCATTAAGCACCACCACTGACCACAGTTGCAACAAAGGGAAACTATCACTCTCTGCTGGTAGCGACGATTCTTGTGAGAGGTAACTAAACGATGTACTCTCTCTCTCTTTGAAGCTACATTTCAGGACTGTAAAAAAATGAACAATATAGGTCAGTCAGCAAATTTAAAAATATGAAAAAAAAAAAAAAATCGTAAAACTGATGATAAAAAAATAAACTAATACCCGATTTTATTTGAATGAATTTCAAATATATTTTTAATAACGTTTTGGTTCAGGAACTCTATTGGAAGCAGTCGGCTAAAGACCAACCCTTTTTCGAAAAGTTATTGTTTATCTTGAACACGTTATGTCAACAGAAGGAGTTAAAACCATTCTAAAAAAATGAGTCAATAATTAATTGGCCTAAAGACAGCACATAATCCCCATAATATTCATAGATTATGCATCTGTTGTCTATATTTAAAAACACTTTTCAACAATAGCAAGACTTTATTAAATTAACAGAGGCTTAATCAAATTTTAATTTAATAGAGAGAAATCTTTCAATAATCTACAGCAGCATTTTATCATTTCTCCTGTTTTTATTTAAGTTCGGCTTTACAAAGAATTCATCTTGGGTACGGATACTAGTAATTAAGAAACTGCTTTTCCAACTAATTGGAAACGAAGAATATGTATGTAATAACTTCAAAAAGAGCGTGAGTAAGCTTAGAAAAATTATTGTGTCATAAGCAAAGAAATATTAGGCATTTTTAAGTTAGTAGAACATTTCCATCACTATTTTTATGGATGGTGGTTTCTTTCCGTGCTGATCATGCTTCCTTGAGATAGCTTTTAAATTTCAGAGAACCTAAAGACCGTATAGCTTACTGGATCCTAGTTTCCAGGAATATGATTTTTTTCCTAAAAATGCTAAGGTAGGTCGTTTTACACTGCGTACTACTTTAAAAAAATGCCAAATGGTGAAATCCAAATTCTCAGATGGTTAATTTATTCAAAAAACGCAAGACTCCGTGTTTTATTTTTGTTGTATACTGTTTTCCAAAAAAAGAAAAAAATGACCAAACTGCACTATTTATAGGTAGCTAGCGGTAAAACAAATCAAGTTAAATCATTCTAATTTTCTAATCTTTCACTTCGAAGAAATCGTGAAATAAAAGGGTGGCCTAATAATGGAAATTTTTTATGTTTGATCGAATTATTAAGTAAATAAAACCCTGTGCTAACGGATCATATAAACAAAATAATAAATTAAAAAGTTTTAAAAAAATTATCTCTGCATTAGGAAATGAAGTACTTAACAAAATTAAACATGATATAAAAGCATCCCTGTACTATAGTATTCAAAGGGATTATACTCCTGATATTTCCCATAAGGAACAAACTTCAATCATTATTAGGTATGCAAAATTTGAGGAGAAAAAGTTAATTATAAACGAATCATTTATAGGGTTTATTGAAGTAACTGGAGAAGGACTAACAAAAACTCCATTGAAAAAATTTACTGAGCTTGATTTAGATATTATGAATTGTTGAGGTTAAGCATATGACAACGGTAGTAACATGAAAGGGAAATATAAAGGAGTGCAATCTAGAATACTTCTCTAAATCGCCATGGAATTTGTTTCTTGCCTATCACATTCCTTTAATTTATTAATTTGTGATGCCGCTTCCAGCGGTATATATAGTAAAAAAAAAAAAAAAAACTTTTGGGTATATTTATATTACTTACGTTCTACTATGGGAAAAAGATGGGAAATTCTGCAAAGCATTTGAACATTATTCTTAAACCATTATGTGACACTCGTTGGGAAGCTAAAATAGATTAGATGAAAGTAGTGCATACACAGTTTGAAGGAACTTGTAATACCCTAGAAGAATTTATTGATGTTTAAATTATGTAAGTAACAATAATACAGCGGTATCCGAAACTAAAAGTTTATTAGGTGCAAGAAATGTCATTTATGTTATGTTTAATAGTATTGTCTGCAATATTTTCCAAAATTAACACTATCAATAAACTATTTCAAGCAGAAACAATTGTTCTTGACTCAGCTTTCAATTTATTCAATAAAATTAAAATGTGAAATCCAAAATTTAAGAACAAACTTTAACACATTTTTCGACGAAGCAAAAGTGCTAGCACATACTTTGAACATTTTCCTGCAAAAACGAATTCGAAAAAAGAAAAGATTAGGTTCCAAAGTTATATAATAATAAAAAAAAAAACAGTAGAAGAATTTAGATGTTATTTTTTTAACACTGTGATTGGTACTGTTATTGTATAAATAGAAGATGGATTTAAAAGTATACCAAATAGTATTTCTGATTTCAAATGAATCACTGATACAACAACTTTAGAAAAATATGAATTAGAGAAATGTTCCAAAAACTTTGTAAAGTTTTATAACACAGATGTAGATGAAAACATAATCCAAGAAATTTGTTTGTTACAAGATTTTATTTTGAATGAAAGAGATGTAAATAACGCACAAGACATATTGCAATGCATACTAAATAATAACTATAATGAGTTATTTCTTACTGTATTAACTGTGTTAAAACTTTTCTTTACGTTACCAGTTACTACAGCAAGTGCTGAGCGCTCTTTCAGCAAATTAAAATTAATAAAAAATTATCTTCTGTCAAGCATGTGTTGAGAACGCTTAAATGCACTTGCTGTATCAAGCATCGAAAAAGAAATTGCATAAAATTATAATTTTTGTGAAATAATTGCTGTATTAGCAAAAAATAAAATGAAATCGCGCATTAAATAAGTATACATTAATAATATATGTTCAGATTTGTATTTTTTGTTTTTCGCTTTACAAAAAATTAGGGTGCCAAATGACTTCTTGCCCCCAAGCCCCTTTGTAGAGAAGGCCGGCTCTGACCATAAAGCCTTTAATCTACTTTGTCATAACTGGCTATAAATATATGGCGGCGAATTATGTTTTGAATCTGTAAATTTTTGTCACTATAATTTTTCAAATTTAAGTCATTATAAGATTCCTCCTTCAGATTTATGATTGCCAACGCTTCTGTTCTTCTGTATGTGTGAGTTCTGCAACAATTCCTTGTCAAAAATATATTTTAAATTCTTTTTTATTTTTTAGGATAAAAAATATATAATTCTTCCGTATATCTAAAGAACATTGCAGTTGTTGCTACCGTAAATATACGTTCTGCATATTCTGAATTTGATGTTTGTAATAAAATTTTGTGGAATTAAGACGCAAAATCAAAAATTAGGTGTGTAGTTTTGTCAAACTAAATAAAAAGTTCATTATTTGCTTCATACCTGAGTAGCCTCTTAGCCGATGCAGTTCCAAACAATTGCACCGTTGCCCAGGGAACACCACGTGGAGGTGGGCTACTTTTGTTCTCCGCCCACCTACCCTCCATCGCTGCATCCGAAGACAGTTCTGATCTGAAAACTGCATCGGGCAGCCGACGACAGTTTTGATGTTAAACTGCGTCCTTCTGCGACCGGTATCTCACTGGAATATCCAAGGCTAAGCAGAACTGGTAGATCTCGAAGGATTCTACCATAGGCATTCGACAGGAGCCATTCGTGCAGGCAAACCCAGAGCAGAACACAGCTTGTAGACCGTATAGGATTCTACAACAGGGATATCAGACTTCCGGGTTGCAGATGGAGCCAGTTTCGCTGGAAGTTCTAAAGCATGGCAAATCCTAAATACCGTATAAGAGCGAACCACTGGGACGGATCTTACTCTATCCGCAGGTGGTGCATCAACATCTTGATCCAAAGTGGGATCGAAAAACAGATCTCCGATTGAGGGTAAGTGAGAGAACACGCAATGTTTCAACAGTTCCCAGATGATCCATCCAACGATGGCCGTAGCCTCATTGAAATGTTCACAAAACGCACCAAGCATAGCTCAACAAAAAAAAAAAAAAGTCACTCAACGATCAGTTGCAGAAAGAGAAATGATTCTTAACAAAGCAGCAGAAGGTTGATTCATTGTTTTATCTATTATATTGTTGTATTTTGTGCCTTTGTTTAACATTAAACAGTAGTATTTCTGCTAACAACAATAATAAGAGTGATTGTTGAAACCTTCTGTATCCAATAACAACTGAAATATAACCAATGACTATTACTAAGTTAACAATGGAATAAATCTAATAATCAAGCATAGAATACTATAGGGGGGTAAAGAGGGGAATTAATATTTAATTAAATTATGTGGGTTTTAATTTATATATTTTTTCGAATATTAACTAGATTTTTCATGAGGGATTTAAAACGAATACTATCGATCAAGATTGAAATTGATTAAAATTTGTAAAAGATGTGTTGAGTAAAATTTGAGAACAAATTTCCTTTTTACTTAATATGTTAAGAAAAAAGTTTCTGCCCTGTGCTGTATTTGAGGTAAATTGCCATTTCATATTAGTGTAGTAATTAGTTAAACAAAGGAAGTGGGAGGTAAAAAAAAGTGAAAGAAAAAGATATGAAACGCGCAAAAATATGCTGGAAGATAAAATTCACACGAAACTAATGCAGAAAAAAACATCAATTGAAAAAGTACCAATTTTCAAAATCCCTTACATGAGCGTTTGGTTCTTCGTAGAATAATAAAGAAAACCGAATATGCATTTTGGAAATTTTTTTTACTGCTCATTTGTTAATCAAATGAAACTCAAAATTCCATACCAAACTATTTTAATGATAAGATCAATTATCAGATCATGTTGCCATTACTACGTTTACACGCTTATGAACGAGCAGATCGACAGAGGGTCAATCCAAATTTGAAATACTTTCGATGTTAAATTGCCGACTCCTGGCCTAGGGGTAGCGCATCTTCCCCGTAATCTGGGCGTCCCGGGTTCGAATCCTGATTCGGGCATGGTTGTTCTTCCTCTTGTGTTCTATATGTGAGGTGCGTGAAAGGAAGTGGAAGGTAAAAAGTAAAAAGGGGTTGTGCTCGTGAGTGTGTGAGTGCCATCTTCATATGAGCTGGAAGTCAGTCTTCTGCCCTCGGGTGCTCAGGGGTCTTTACCCTCAGAAGCTACTGGACCCCTCTTTCCGTTGTAACGCGGACACGACATCATCAGATGTTATATCTGTACATCAAATATTAAAAATTGAGCGTTCTTCTTTTTGTTGCTATCGTGTTAAATTATTTTCGGTCCACCGAATTGACAAATTTCCTCTGAATGCACTTTCTTCAAAATTTGATATAAATTTAAAAATCTTAAGTAGGGACCCTATACAAAATTTCATCCATCAAGCTGAAAACACTTTTGAATAATTGTGTTCACTCATAGGCGTGATTTTATTTAAAAAAATAAGCTTCTCAGATTCTGGGAGATCTAAAACATGTTGATTCATCAAAAATGGAGTTCGAATTTTTTATTATAACTATTATAATTTACTATTACATTTTTTATTATTACTATTTACTATTATAAGTGAAAACTATAAAACTATACCTAAACTATTATGTATAAACTATAAACTATATTTTTAAACTATTATAAGTCCTGGCTAGGCACACTGTCAACCCATTCTTATTTGATTGACTGTTGACGAGTTTTCAGAAAGTTGGCACAATTTTGTCATGTTTTGCAAGTAACTGGACATTAATCTTAAGTCTTACTGAACCTTTAATTTACTGTGTCTTACTATAAAAAATACCCAGAAACTGAATTGAGACTTCAAGTGGTACAAATAATGCTCAAAACCTGGAAATTGAAATGCGATCGTTCATTTTGTTAAAATTTAATAATATGGAATGTATTAGATATAATTCGTATTTTGTAGCTTTTTTCATTTAGTGTTAAACTCATCTTTAATCAGGAATCTGTTTTATATATGAAAAAAACTTTGAAAAATGATGATGTAAATAATTTATATACCTTCTTCCTACATTCATCCTTTAAGCTTTATACATGATTTCAATCTTAAACCCTTAGAAACCACAAAGACGCCAGAAAAATTGAAATTTATTCTTAGTGAGAGATTAAGAGCTATTGAAGGTGTTTGCGTAGCTGTCATCAGGCTTTGTCACAAGTTTAGAGAAATGTTCCAAAAACTTTGTAAAGTTTTATAACACAGATGCAGATGAAAACCTAATCCAAGAAATTTGTTTGTTACGAGATTTGATTTTGAATGAAAGAGATGTAAATAACTCACAAGACATATTGCAATGCATACTAAATAATATTTATAATGAGTTATTTCTAAATGTATTAACTGTGTTAAAACTTTTCTTTACGTTACCAGTTACTACAGAAAGTACTGAGCGCTCTTTCAGCAAATTAAAATTAATAAAAAATTATCTTCTGTCAAGCATGTATTCAGAACACTTAAATGCATTTGCTGTATCGAAAAAGAAATTGCATAAAATTATAATTTTTCTGGAGTAATTGATATATTAGCAAAAAAAAATCATGCATTAAATAAATATACATTAATAATATATGTTCAGATTTGTATTTTTTTTTTCGCTTTACAAAACTTTAGGGTACCAAATGACTTCTTGAACCCTAACCCCTTTAAAGAGAAAGCCGGCTCAGAGTGTAGATTTTAAAAAAACTCTGTCAGAAAGCACAAATATTAGACCAGTTCTGGAGAAGAAAAATTCAGCAGATCCTCCATCTACGCAGAAAATCCCTCTAGAAAATCCTGAAACAAAATAATGGAAATTCTCATCGATGGCAACTAATTCCTTCGGAGAGAAAAAGTCAAGAAACTCTCTCAGAGATTCAAGATAGGGAAATTATTAATTCTGAGAAGGATTTTATTGGATCGACTTCGCGTGATGTTGAAAATGATTTCGAGAATACTCTGTTTGCGGAGCCTGAAAAGAGCTCAAAATGAAAACTAGAGATCGCTTGCAATGTTGTAATGTGGGTACACTATTCGAAGGAATGACTTTGGATATTCTAAGATATTCCCCTATAACTGCAAAAAGCAACCGATACATCCCTATAATATGGACTATTTTATTATGTATTTGAAAAAATTCCATTCAAGATTAGGCAGTCTGGAATATAGTTGAAGAAACTCTTTCGAAACTGGTTTTCCTTTATGGCTTGTCTGTGATATTGCGTTCGGATCAAGGTACAAATTTTAATTCTGAGCTCTTTCCTGAACTTCGGAAATTTTGAAGATTGGAAAGACAGTTTACATCCTAAACCCGATGACACTGCCGATATATTTAACCGGATGATTTAAATAATCTATCTTTATTTAAAACAAATTAAGAAAGCACCAAATTGCCGCTTTTTTCTCTATTGTATAAGAATGCGGTTTATAAGATGACTGGATAGGCTCCTATCAGAGATGTTTTTTGATTGAATGCTGCCATTCCTAAGGATATGTCTTCTTCGTTGAATAAATACACGAATTATTTAGGGGCATGCTTTGAAAGTGTTCATGTATTTGACAGTTAGCGAAATAAACTATCCTATGAATAAATGAAGAGTCCTTACAACCTAAGAGCAATATACCATCATTTTAAGGAGAGTGATCAAGTTTAACTCGAAGTTGTATAACTCAAAGCGATGGGGAGATTTGAGCCCGAACTTGGAAGAACCGTATACTATTGTCTAGAAACTGAATGATGGTATCTACAGAGTTTAAACATTTCCCAACGTCAATCTAAAATAGCTTTGGGAAATTTCAATAATTTTCATTTGGGAATAACAGCCATTCACAATAATTAGTTTGCTCCATATTAGTTTGCTGCTAATCATAGTTTGAGTGTAAGGCTACCGGTAAGTGTAATCTTTGAATAGGGAAGCTGTGTTACAAACCTGTTATGCCGATTCCTTATTATATTAATGTAAAACAAAAAAGAGATATTTACAAAGATTCTTAATAGATGTGAAGTTAATGACTTCCGACATTAGCGACAAAAACGGTTTTGAAAAGTGCACGAATTATGCCTTATCTCTATTATTGCTATTAGATTGTTACTATTATTCAATATTAAAGGATTTCGGCAGCTACTAACGTGAGTAATTACAGTGCAATTTATAATTCGAAACCCACAATAACTAAAATTCTTTTCATGTCGATTAATGTTTTGTGTTTTCTTGTGTTAAAAAAATGCAAAAGACAACACTGATCCGTTATTTAATCTACTGAATTTAAAACCAGATTTTAAATCAGATCATGGCACTGGATTTTAAACCAAATCAAACGGTTTAGTCATGGACATGTTCTTGTATCATTTTTACATATTTCAGTGCTGCTTTTTTAAATCTTAAATTTTAGTCATTAAATCGTTTACAATCTCTT
>JAPMOR010001042.1:211967-249631 GCA_026543865.1 Argiope aurantia
AAAAAGGAAGAATTATAATTTTTGTTGCGATTTTGAAATTGTTTTGCTTTCGTTTTCATTTTAGTTTAGTTTTCAAACTATTTCTTGCTTTAGATTGGTTATATATATATATATACTTGCTAAGTTAAATATTAAGAGTTATATTTTGATTAATATCTTTAAAAAAATTGGAATGCTTGAAGTGATGAAGTGCTATAAAAAGTTAAAAGTGATAAAATAATTAATTAAAATAATAAATTTTTAATTTTTCACAGACGAATAATTTACTTTAAAATTGTCAAATGAGGATATTCCTTATATATATATTCCTTATATATCAAATTTTTATATAAGGAATATTGATATATAAGGAATATATCAAATATATTCATTATATATCAAATATTCCTTTTCCTTTCTTTATCTTCACATTTGAATTTGGGTAAAAATCAAATGACTGATTATGATTTTTCATTATTATTATTTACTTTGTTTAAAACATTTGTGTCAACCTAATATTTGATTACATGAAAACTGATAGAAAATTATTTTATACAAAAGCAATTTTCCCTCCTCCTCTTCTTTCCTCTTTCTCCATTGAGAAAAATAAAGTGGGGCTATTTTTGAATCATTTCTTGGCTATTATTTTTAGAATTGCATTCTTTTTATTTTAATTAAAATATGAATTTATAAAAGAAATTTTATTAATAATTTTCTAAAAAATATTTTACATTAATAAAATAATTTTCCTTTTATTATTAAGTTGTAAGTAAAAAAAGTTGTAACATTGTACATAAAATGTGTAATTTTTCCTATCCTTTACAAGTGGGAAAAAAATTACAACATTTTAATTTAATTTCTTTTATTAACTGTAATATTTCTTCTGTTGCAACATGTTTTTCAAATGATAAAATGGAGTCGGTTTGTTTGAGTTTCTTTTCCCCTCTGTAAGATTCACATTTTGTTTCAAAATTTAATTGACAAATTGTATTTGATATGTAACGTGTATTCATGAATTTAATTTATTCTTTACTAATTTTAATTAAAAAATAGTTTCTTTTATTTCTTACTGTCTCATTTCATATTTGATAATTTTTGCTTCATGTTTTCCTTTTATTGTATCTTTTAAAATATTTCTTTTTTCAGAATCTATTTAATATATACTTAAGATGGAGGAAGAAAGTGATTTTTTGAAGCTTTCCATTGAAGAAAGGTGCCAGCATAAGTTATGGAAAGCCAGAGTGAGTGGTTATGAAGATGCAGCCAAACTTTTTAATCAGCAAGATGATGATAAAAGTCCGGAATTCAATAAATATCTTGGACTTTTAAAGAAATTTGTGATAGACAGCAATGCTGTTGCCCAAGAAAAAGGTTTAGTGGCTGTTTTAGCATTTGTAGAAAATGCTGCTTGTGCTCCAAGAGTTGTTAATGATATAATGAGCGGATTAGTGAGTAAGTGTTTTTCATCGCCTAGAGCAAAAACGAGAGAATTGACTTTGGAAATAGCTTTAATGTACATTGAAATTGAAAAACAAGAAGCTGTTTTAGAGGAATTAATCAAAGGACTTGAAAATAAATCTCCAAAAGTTGTATCTAACTGTATAGTTGCTCTTCGAGAAGCTCTTCATCTGTTTGGATCTCAGGTTATTTCATTAAAACCTTTGGTAAAAGTTTTGCCCAAACTTCTTGAAGACAGAGACAAAAGTGTGAGAGAAGAATCAAAACAATTATGTGTTGAAATATATCGCTGGGTTGGTGATGCTTTGAAAACACAACTTCAGTCATTGAAACCAGTTACACTGTCAGAGTTAGAAAATGAATTTCAAAAAACTGTTGGGGAAAGAATTGTACCTTCACGATATTTAAAATCACAACAGGAAAAAATTGCTAAGGCTAAAGAGAATGATACAGGTGAGGCTGAAGCTACTGAAGAAGCTTTTGTTCCCCCTGCTGTTGTTGATCCATACGACTTAATGACTGCTGTTGATGTACTTTCAAAATTACCAAAGAATTTTTATGAGCAGTGTGAAGCAAAAAAATGGCAAGAACGGAAAGAAGTTTTAGAAGCTTTGCTGCAATTAACTACAAATGTGAAACTTGAGCCTGGTGATTATGGAGATCTTGTTAGAGTTTTGAAAAAGTTTATAACTAAAGACTCAAATGTTGTAGTTGTAGGTTTGGCTGTCAAATGTTTGAGTAATCTTATACAGGGATTGCGTAAAAAATTCCAGCCTTATGCATCTGCAATGATTCCTGCAATATTTGAAAAATTTAAAGAGAAAAAACAAAATGTAGTTGTTCCACTCCGTGAGACTATTGATGGCCTTTATAATATCTGTGGTTTTGAAGCCATGCTAGAAGATATCCAATCTGCATTAGATAACAAAAATCCTCAAATCAAAGCTGAGACATGTGCCTTTCTGTCTCGGGCTTTTGCTACATGTACTGCAGCACAACTGAATAAGAAACTTTTAAAGGCTTTTACAGTTTCATTGTTAAAAACTTTGAATGACACTGATGGTACCGTGAGAGAAAATGCAGCTGAAGCTTTGGGTACTGCATTGAAAGTGGTTGGTGATCGTGTTATGTCAAATTTCCTTCAGGAAGTAGATTCCATTAAAATGGCCAAAATAAAAGATTTTTGTGACAAAGCCGAAGTTAAACAACCAGTGACCATAGAAAAGAAACCAACATCTGCACCTGCTGTTATTAGACCAGCTCCTGTCAAACAAGAAGACCCAGTGTCAGAACCAGTTAAATCTGAACCTGCTAAGCAGACCACAACGGGAATTAAGAAACCTACATCTGCAGTGCTTGCAAAAAGTAAATGTAGTGGACAAGCCGCTCGTTCTGTAAGATCTGGAGGTGCTAAGAGAGGCCAAATTGATGTTGGAGAACCTGAATTCAAAGAAAATGAACTTTCTGAAGAAGATGTTCTGACTCAAGCTTCAGAAATATTTACAGCTGATGTAATAAATGGTCTTGGAAGTTCAAACTGGAAAGATAGGCTTGCAGCTTGTGAAAAGTTCTTTGAAACAACACAAGCTATGGAAAAAGGTTCTCTACCCGCTCAATGTCTTGTAAAACTTCTGGCCAAGAAACCAGGGTTTAAGGAAAACAATTTTCAAATTCTTAAGTTACGCTTTGAAATACTTGCTTACATTGCAGAGAATGCCCAAATTTCACATGTGACTGTTGAATGTTGTTTATCTGATGTTGTAGATAAAATTGGTGATGCTAAAAGTGGTGTTCATGCTGGATTAGCTCTAACAGCTCTAGCTAGTGCTACTACATTAGATTATATTAGTCTTGAAGTATTAAATTTAGCATTTAATCAAAAAAATCCAAAAAATCAGTCAGAAGCTTTAATGTGGGTTTCGAATGCAATAAAGCAGTTTGGTTTGAAAGTTCAAGTGAAAGAAATAATCGATAATTTAAAAAAGGGGTTTTCCTCAACAAATCCTGGTGTGAGGAATGCTGCTTTAGCCTTAGTTGGAACAATGTACATGTATGTTGGCAAATCATTAAGGTCATTTTTTGAAGATGAAAAGCCTGCATTATTACAACAGATTGATTCAGAATTTGAAAAAATGAAGGATTCTAAACCTCCACCTCCAGTAAAAGGAAAAGCTGCTAAAGTAGATGGTTCTGGAGATGCAACAGAAGGTTCTGGGCAAGTAAACCTTGCAGATTTAATGCCTACAGTAGATATAAGCTCTCAAATAACTTCACAGTTATTGTCAGATCTTTCTGATAAAGATTGGCATCTAAGGAGTGATGCTTTACAGAAAATTTCTGTTATTATAAGCGATGCAAAATTCATATCACCAAATTTAGGTGAATTGCCACTTGCTTTAAAACCTCGTCTAGCAGATACAAACAAAAGACTTGCACTTCAAGCTTTGAATTTATGCCAAATGCTTGGAACTTCTTTGGGTAGTCAGTGTTCTAAGCAAATCCGAAATTTTGCACCTGGCATACTTACTTGCCTTGGTGATAACAAAGCTAATGTGAGGGCTGCTGCTGTCCAGTGTTTGAATTCATGGATGGATAATTGCCCACTTGTTAGTTTATTTGAGGGTGAAGTTGTTTATGATGTTCTTCGAACTGATAATCCACTACTAAGAATAGAATTGTTTTCTTGGCTTACTGAAAAATTACCTACTGTTTCATCACTTCCATCTGCTGAACTTGCTCTTTGTGTACCAATTTTATTAAATTGCATAGAGGATCGCAATCCAGATGTTAGGAAAAAAGCAGCAGATTGTCTTTTACCTTTTATGATACATGTTGGTTATGAAACTATGGCCAGAGCTGCATCCAAAATGAAACCAGCATCTAAAGCAACTGTAGTAGATCAGTTGAATAAAGTTCGCCAAAATCTTCCAGCTAAAGCAACAACTACTAAAAGTAAACCAAATAAAAGTGCTGCACCACCAGCTGAAAGGTCTTCACCCCCACAAGCTACATCTAATGATGAAGGAGGGAAAAGTAAATTAAACAGAAGCACATCTAAATCCAAACTTGCTCTTAAAACACCAGCTTCTAGTACATCCAAAGCTAAGAAAGAAGAAGAAATTGATACATCACCGTCTCTTGTAGCCAACAACATGAAAGACCAGAGAATGGCCGATGAAAAAGGTTTAAAAGTTTTAAAGTGGAACTTCACTAATCCCAGAGAGGAATTTTATGTGCAGTTGAGAGATCAAATGACTGCTGCTAATTGGAGTAAAACTTTGATTTCACATTGCTTCCATAATGACTTTAAGTTTCATATAAAAGCAATTGATTTGTTAATTGAATCCCTATCTAATGGGGTTGAGGCTTCTGCTGCTAATTTAGATTTAATTTTAAAATGGCTAGCTTTGAGATTTTTTGATACAAATCCAAGTGTCTTGATTAAAAGCTTGGAATATTTACAAGTTTTATTTCAAGCACTTATGGGCATAAACTACCATATGCTAGATCTTGAAGCTGCATCTTTTGTACCTTATTTGATTTTGAAGATTGGAGACCCAAAAGATGCTGTGCGTAAGGGTGTAAGAGAAATAATTAAAAGTATCAGTAGAATATATCCTTATAGCAAAATGTTTTCATATATCATGCAAGGTTTACCGTCAAAAAATGCCAGGCAACGGGCTGAATGCCTTGAAGAACTGGGCTCCATGATTGAAAGTTATGGCTTAAATGTTTGTCAGCCATCTCCAGCTGTTGCTTTGAAAGAAATCGCTAAGCAAATATCTGACCGAGATAACAGTGTAAGAAATGCTGCTTTGAATTGTGTTGTTCAAGCTTATTTCATTGAAGGAGAAAAGGTGTATAAGTTTGTTGGGCAGCTTTCTGATAAAGATCTAAGTTTGCTAGAAGAACGTATTAAACGTAGCTCTAAACCGAAAATTTCCAAGCCTGTTGAGAGTAATATTCCATCTGCTAAAGTAAGCCCTCCTGCTGCACATTTTAATACATCATATTCCGCTGCAGTTGAAGAACCAAAGGCATTACAAAATGCCACATCAGCTTCACGATCTGGTCGTCTAAGGTTAGAGACTGATGATATAGAGCAGATGTTTAAACATAAAGAGCCACAGGCTCAATTACCCGGACTTATTCAAGTAAATGCAGATGATATATTGAATTTGCCTGACATTCAGCTACCTCGTACCAGAATGCGACCACCAGCTACGTCATTAAAAATTTTGAACAGTGCTGATGATGTTGATACTGCAGTAAATCTTGTTATGGCCCAATTAGCTGCACAAGAAATACCAGTTGTAATGCAAGCATTTGCTCAAATTGAAGAAGTGCTTAAAAGTGATCAAGCTGTAAGAGTATTACAAGCGAGAGTTGATCAGCTGTTGGTATTTGGGGCTCTTCAATATCGTTATGCTCACAATAAGCATATGGCAGATGAAAACATTTGTAAAGCTGATGTTGTGAGCTTGTATAGATGTGTCACTATGGCTTTGGCATCACTTTTTGATAATCCAGCACTTGCCAAAAAGGCTAGTAGAGATGTAATTAGAGACTTGATACCTCATTTAATAACAGTTATGCTTGATAATCGTCTTGATGATTTGCAGGATGGAGCTCTAGTTGTAAAAGTGATCAATGTCTTAATTATGCGTATTTTGCAGAAGGCTAATCCGACTCATGTTTTAAGTGCTTTGATAAAGTTGTTGCATGATTGTATTGGTAATCTCAATGTCTCCGAGCGCTTTACAGACTTAATTATGAAATGTTTATGGAAGATGATAAGAATGATTCGTCTCATTATAAATGATTTAAATATTGATCGAATCTTGTTGGATATTCACGTGTTCCTAAAAACATTTCCATCTTCCTCTTGGAAGGAAAGGCCTAATGACACACCCATAAGAACCATCAAAACAACTTTATACAAACTTGTTGAAATAAAAGGTGAAGATATAATGAAACATTTATCTCTCATTTCAGATCGTCAAGAATCTGATCTGGTAAATTATCTTCACAAGTTATTAGCTAGAATAAAAGAAGATAATCGCAAATCATCCAATAAGAATTCACTCCCTGATGATAATTCAAGTGGGAATAACAGGCATAAGCGTTGCAAATCTTCTCCTTTAAAACTATCAAAATCCACCCATGAAGCTTTAACTGAAATATTTCGGAAGATTGGTTGTAAAGAACAAACAAAAGAAGGACTTGCCGAATTATATGAATTTACTCAAAATCACCCAGAAGCTGACATTGAGCCCTACTTGAAAACATCATCCGATTTTTTTCAGAATTACATTCGACAGGGAATACAACAGTTGGAAAAGGAAAAATGCAGCAATAAGTCCAAAGATACATCTAATCGGAGAGGAGAGGAATCTGGTGAATGGAATTCAAATCTTTCTGGTAAGGATATTTCATTTTCTAAGGAAAAAAATTCTTCTCAGTCCTGGGAAGACAAATTCCCACCTGTACCACCTTGTACTGTTGACACCACTCCTATGGATCTTGTTGAATGGTTAAAAAATGTTGTAGCCCGACTTGGAATGGATACCTCAAAATATGATGATCCATCCTTTTTAGAGAAAATAAATGGAAATGGAAATGAAGGGCCTTTATCTGAGGAAGAAGTTTCACAGATGTTTTCTGATATTGAACGATACCGAAAAATGATTGAAGATTTGAAAAATGCTGTGTAAATTTTGGATTTGGAAAACATTTTGCATCCAATCTTAATTTCTGTAGCTAAAATTAACTTTTTGGGCTGAAGCATAACTTTTACAACTTTCTTTTTGTGTTTATAAATAGCTCATCTAGTTAATACCTAAAAAATATATTTTTCTTCTATTCTGAGGTTTATATGGAAATTAAAAGCATGATTAATTTTCTTTTCAGGAGTATAAAGAGCATTGACTATAATATGTGTACATAAAATTGGAAGTTTTAGTCTTCCCTTAGAAAATGACTTCAGATGTACAGTTGATTATATTATTCAGAATTACCAAGTCATATTTGGAAAATTAAGGTAGATTCATATATAATTTTTTTTATTTAAAAGTATTACACGTAATTGTTGATGTTTTCTTTTATTTCTTTGTATAAATTTTCAACAGTGAATGCTGTTACTTTATGTATTAATGTAGTCTTTCTCAGTGTATTTTTATCTTGTAATTGTTTCCTGTTATAGCATCTCTCACAATTTTCATTTTTCTGACTCATATCAAGGATTAATAACCTTCAAATTTTTTTTAGTAAATATAGCTTAATTTCCCCCACCCCTTCCATTGTGATAATTTTGAGAAGAAAATGTTTTAATTTGTTGTAGTTTCAAAGCAGTTTTGTTTTTGCATTTAAGTTTTATTTGAACAAAGTTTTCCTTCATTTTATTTGTATTTTGGAATGCAGTATGATGAGCTTCTTTTGATTCATTGTGAAAATTGTGTACTCTGTAATGATTGTTTCTTCAAGCTATGTATTAAATAAGACTTCATCTCTTACACCATCATAAAGGAACTTATTTTCACTATTTTTGTTCATTTGCTTTAGTTTTT
Organism: Argiope aurantia; assembly: GCA_026543865.1. Taxonomy (NCBI): domain Eukaryota; kingdom Metazoa; phylum Arthropoda; class Arachnida; order Araneae; family Araneidae; genus Argiope; species Argiope aurantia. The sequence continues at coordinate 219,971 of JAPMOR010001042.1, forward strand.
TTTTTTTCTGTAAAACTTTTGTTAGTTATAAAACTATATTAGTAAAGACTGTTATTTCCCCTTTACTTTTAAGATAATTTGTGATATGTATTAGTATTTTTAATCTATTCAATAATTTTAGACCATGTTTATACTATTCCAATTGTTTATGTTAATACTTCTGTGTGCAAAAAATAATTTATTGATTTTCTATTTCTAATATTGTTTGTTCAATTCACTTTGCTGATGCTTTTAAATTCATTTAGGATTTTAATTAAAATGATTAATGCTTTTTTAAAAATATTTTTCATGAAACATGAATTGGTGTAAATAATCTGCAAGTAAACTATTTGAAAATGTGCTATTGATTTTATTGTATTTATCACTTATATCATAATTATCAATAATCTATTAACTTTATTGATCTATAGAATTTTTAATTAATTAAATATTAATAACTTTCATTGATCTCAAATATGATTACATTTTTAAAATTACAAGACTTGTTCTTGATTAAATGCAGTTTCTATTCTATTAAATTACTTTTCAGCTTTTTTTAAGTATTGAAAATTCATCATCAATAAGTTAAAAACGTGTATTCCAGTAAATCCAATCCTTTTATAAAAAGTTGAGATAAAAACATTTTCATGATTAAAATTTAAAATATTTGAAATTTTAAGAAATTCATGATTTCAAAATATCTTAAATGGATAATTACATAAAAATACTATAAGCCAAATTGCATTTTAGTAACATCATTGTATTTACAGAAAAGCTGTTTGCCTATTGCGAATCTGCCCTTTTGAAGCATTAAAATCAAGTGAATCACTTCTATTTGAAGAATATGCACTTAATAAACTAATATTTTAATTCCAATGTGTTTTTTAAAGATGCATTAATTCTCAATGCAAATGTTATTTTAAAATCTCAGGCATAATTATTTATCATTGATAATTTTGTAGAACATAATATAGTGGATTAAGTTTAAATTATCTGTTGATTTGTTATTCACCAAATAATTAATTGTTACGGTTAACATTCACCAAAATATTAACTGTACGATAATAATTAATTGTTGCATTAGCCAGCAATCTACTATGGATATTTTCATAAACATTAAATTCAGATTAAAGCTTATTAATTTATTAAATTTTTGAATTAATCTTTTAAAATCATTTAATGACAAAATAATATAATTTTGTTTAAACTAAACTAAACTAAAATTAACTAAAAATTTAGCAAAACAGGAAGGGGGAAAAATTGAAGTTGTCCCTTTTGAAATTTATGATTCTAATCTGCATAAAAATTTTTCTACATCTGAATGTTAAATAAGTCATTTGAAGATAATGTAAACTTGTATTAGTGAATGAGTTGATAGAAGGTATTCTAAAAATAGTATAAAAATTATTTTCATTTAAAAAGAAAAAGGAGTGGTTAGATTTTCATTAAATTATAACTTTTTATTGGAACAGGATAATTTTAATAAAAATTTAGACTATTGTAATATTTGATTTAACTTCATTGCCAAGTTGATTGTTAAGAATGCAAAACTTTTTCATTGTAACTTCTTTTTTTCTTTTGTGCTTACAAAATACAACAGAGATGGATAATTATTATAATAGCATGACTAATTAATGTTCTTGTCTTCATGTCTCTTGTATTCAAAATAATATTAGAAGATTTTCAACCTTGAAATTATGTGAAAAAGCAAATATACAGATTTTGACATAAGAAATAACATTAGTAATAGATAATCATTTTTAAAAACTAATATTTTATGTACAATTTATTTATTCTCAAAAAGTACAGCTCATGAAATTGTTTGTGCTATCTGTAAGGTGGGTGCTAATAGAGCTCACACCTTAAAGACTTCAAATTTAAAAGTGTTTTAAATTCATTAGTTATATATTTGAGAAAAAGTTAATGTATAAGATAGGACAGCTTTTGATAAAAGAGATTATATATAATAAGATACATCATATATTTATTTTCTTCCATGCAAGATGTATAATGTATTTTACCATTAATTTGACATAGTATTTTTAAAATGCACCACATCATTAATTTACTAAATTTTTTTCAAAAAATTCATTTTACATCCTCATTTTGTTTATCCAAAATACATTATTGTAGATTATGCTTTTTATTATTAATTATAAGAAAACATTTATTTCATTAAAATGCAAATGAGTATTAACATTTAGAACAAATAATGCTAAAAATTTATTCAAAATATTAAAATGTCGGTGTCAATTAGATTATCAAATACTTTTACAGGAATGTAAAGCTAAGTTAGAATATTTCTGAGTTTAGATGATAAAATGTTATAAGTCAGTTTAATGAAATTTTATATGAAATCAATTTCAAAGTTCGAAACATCACAATAAATTTCCAAGTTTTTTTCACAGGATATTATGAAAAAAATATATATTATTTATGTCATTTAACATTATTATTAATGTTGCTTGTCACATTCTGCCACCTTTCAAATATTTAACAAATCAGACTAGATTTTGGGGTGGAATGATTTTTAAATTCTTGCTATCTAAATACTGATTTAATAATGAAAAAACTGTTGGTTAAGAAATTATTAATTTTAAATCAAGAAAAAAATTTTGATTTTTTTCTTTGAAGGTATCAAATTCATTTACATATCTGACATAGGACATGTCAAATGACCTATATCAAACAAGGGGAAAGTTAAAAACATGCATATGTGTTTTAGAGATTGGCACTCAAACTGACCCACAGGGCTAATATTAAGTAAAGACATAAATAGCAAATATAAAAATTTATCATCTAAAATGTTCTAAAATATTTGTTTATTTTCTAAAGTTCACGGTCATTAGTATCTTTACATTTCAACATATTCTTATATGTTAAGCATATTATTAATAATAGAGAAGAAATGATTGCAAAAATGAAATATCTTATTTTGGAAAAGGTATCACTGATATGGCTTTCTGGGTATCATTATATTTTCATAAATATTTTGATTCTATTTAGTCAATTAAAATTAGATGGTAAATTTTGCGTTTAGAAATTATATTATTTTTAATCTATAAGATAAGAAAATACTTGTTAAAATATTCAGTAAAACAGAAATTTTATTTTAAATTGCAGGTATGATTGAAAAATATTAACAGATGTTATGAGCAGTGCAATAAGTTAATTATCAATAATAACCACAAATTAAATACACATTTTTTCACTGTTAATTCAACATCTTTTAATTCAATAACTAAGGTACAATATTTTGATAGACTTTGCCTTTTATAATTAAACTAAAAAGAACTTCATAAATCTTGAAAGCAAGAAAGTAAGTTGTATTAAAAGAATCAGTGTAGATACTGATTCTGTTCTGTAGAAGTGAATGTGTAGAAAGTGCTGTTAACATATGTAATTTAAGATTCACTTTTAAAGCCATCACTATTCTACATGTTGAAGATTTAATGAGGAATATATATATATTGATAAAAACACATTGTTGATTTTGAATTTCAATTTTTTTCTTCTTTCTTTTAAATCATAGTTGGATTCTCGAGAGAGGAAATATTCTCTCTTTCTCTCTCTCTTTTTTTTACTTGGGACTGATGCAGTTATGTATTAAAGTAGTACAGGTTTTTTTTCTCTATATTTTTACCCTAATTTTAAACTGAGTATATTTGACAAATAAATTGGCTAAAGATTTAAAAACATTAATAATTATTACAGGATTTTCAGATAATATAAAACTATAAATAAAATACATAAAACACTAGACCAGCATTACTTAACATTAAAATGTAATTTTGTATTACAGATATTATAAAAGTCTTAAGTTAAAATAATTTTCTGAGGTAAATATATGAAAAAGAAATTGTAATAAATCATTATTGTGTAGCTGATAGCATTACTTTCTTGTATATTAAGTATAGAGAAAATATTGTAATTGTCAAAAAAAATTCTAACATGAGATTTTGACGAATCTCCATGTTTTAGACCTACATGACTTCAAAAAGCATGTTTTTGAAAAATGCCTGTCAGTGACAAAGATAACTTGAAAATATTTAGAACTAGATGGATGAATTGTGGTTTATGGATTTTGCACTAAATTGGTAAATTTCAATCCAGTTTTAAGCAAAATCTATTTGTCTGGCTGTTTGAATATATGCTAACACATAACATAAATAAAGAGAGCTGGTAGATAAAATTCAGTACACAGATTTGTCTATAGTGTAGACACCTATCAAATCCAACAAAGGGTTACCCATCTGTTAATTTGTATTTTCAAAAAATGCAAATGCAATAACTCAAAAATATCCAACTTGGTATGGAATTTTGTGACTACAAGAGTAGTATTGTGTCAATTTTTGTTTTTAATCAGTTGGTAAGAATGTGTTTAAAAGACAAATTTTATTTTTTGGATACTTTTAACTGCATGCCAGAGATTAATGGCCAAAAACTTCACCAAGAATCACACAATAGATTCTATAAAAATGCTAAATTCATGCCAAAGGTAAATATTTCATAACTATTGTACACCAATGTTAGGCAAGACATTCTCCGAGATGACATTTATTTGAGAGTATGAAGAAATTTAGGAGAGAGCTCCCAATGGTTTTAAAAAGTTGCTCTCTCTCTATTTTCTTCTGTAGAGAAGTGGATTCATTTTCTCTTTCATATTGTATTGTGAAAAATTTTTTTAAAATAAAAACAAGGGGGTAAAATGATATAATCCAATTGTCAATATAGCATAATATTGCACCTGCTTTAACCCTTAATAACCTAGAGTTTCAATTTTGATACCAATCTTTTAAACCAAATGTTCACATTACTATTAGTTTTTTTTTTATAGGTTGGCTGTACGTATTTTACTGTTGTATAATATTCTTTCCAACGAAATTTTAAAAAAAATCAAATGTCATTATTGTTTTATTTCATTCAAGCAAACACAGTAATATTAAAAATAAATCACTTTCGTAAATCAGGCTACTAAGGGTTAAGACAAAAACTTTTGATATCTACTAACAACAAAACAAAATTTGTGTTCTGGTGCTCAACTGGATATACTGCTAGAAATATTAAATTTGTCACTAACATAATTTAGGAGATGGAAATGTGTCATAATTTTGAAAAATATTTATAAACTTAAAGTTTTTAAAAAATGCTGTGTAAATATACTAATTTAATTGTCATATATTTTTTCTCTAATTTTAATAAATTTTAGAAATATTTTAGGTGCATTTTACAACAATATTTTTTCCTGTACTTTCCTTAGATAATTAAAAAAGTATTTTTTTACGTACTGCAGAGTTTTTTTTTTTTGAAAGCATTGTTAGTTTCAATAAAAATTCTTTGTTTCAATGGCGTTTATAGATAGAATCTGGCTTCGAAAGTAAGCAGCATTAAAAATTATCATTCTTTAAACTTGTAAGTTTTATTTCATTGTTACTAATATTAATAATAATTTTACTATTTTTTTAATTGGAAGTTTTTTAATTATATTACAAAAATTATAAAACACATTTTGCACAATATATATATATATATAAGAAAAACTAATGCTGAGTGATTTTACTTATCCTTTATAAAATTCTTAATAATCTTTCATTTTTCCAGACATTTATTAGGTTGGTTTAAGTTTAATAATTTTCTATTTTTGAACTAGAGTGAAATTTTAAATGAGATGATAAATATGAAGAATTAAAAGTACATAAGTGAATAGAATTGCTGTAAGCTTCTAAATCTGTATAAGCTGCATAAAATAAAATATAAAAATTTTAAATTTAGGAATACTTGCCGAGAGGGTCATTACTGTAAAGTTGTGTGTCTATAAAAGATTTTATTGAAATTCTTCACATGTAATAATGAAATGAGCCAGTTGGTTTCATAGGCAATTAGAAAATAGAGAACTAACTAAATCAATATAAGAAAGGGAAATGCAAAAGCCTGATACTGTCAATATATAAGTTACCCACTGATTCTAGCAGCTTACTTTAAAAAAAAAATTCCAAAAAGCATAAAAATATTTTTTAAAAATATTTGACATGAATATCTGTATTATTTATTAACTTAATTATACAGAAATCTTTCTTTAAATTCATTTTTTAACTTTTGAATTAGCTCTAAACTGCTGATGCAGAAGAACAATCGTAATCCTTTTCCAAACATCATTAATAATTTAATACATCAATGGAAAAGAAAAAATTAAAACATATATATAGAATATTACATATACATATGTGTGTGTGTGTGTTTGCATGAAATAGGATGACAGTACCTATTCCAATTTAATAAAAAAATTCTGGTAACATTTAAAACACTATTAGATATGACTGTGTGATACTGTTGCAGTCTTTTTTCCCCCCCCCAAGATCATAAAATAATTTTAAATAATTCGAAAATCAATACACAAATATGTCTTGCAGTTCCCGCATTCTGCATAATATTGCTTTAAAGCTAAATCATTTGATTAACACATAAGAAAGAATTGACGACCATACTTTCTTTGCAAGTAGTATCAATTTGCACTTATGACAAACAATAGTTTAAAACGAGGCGTCAAATCTTTCAATCAATGAAGAATTTCTCTTGGATATTTGTGGAAATGATAATTACTTTTATTAGATTTTATGTAACTTTAATAGATTACCAATTTATTAAAAATATAGATTAAAGTTGAATTTTAGCCTTTTTCCGTTTTGTTTTCAATATGGTTTCGCCTTCAATCAAGACTATAGCAAATTCAAAATAGGAATTATTTTACTTTTGTAAATTTTCTTCAATGGGGGCTACAACAATAATAATAATAAAAACAAAAAACAACAACAAAAAAAAGAACGGTTCTGGTTCTATTTTCCTACCAACACAGTTCAGGATACTAATCTTTTTATTCTTATAATAGAAAATTTAATGGTGGAAATAATTAGATTTTTTTTTTCAACCTAAACTCATTAATTAAAATTTATTATACCATGTGGGCTAAATCCTAGGGACGGGTACCACCAAATTTGGCTCCAAACTTTAAAGATAAAGTCGTCAAAATAGTCATAATATTGAGAAATAAAATTCTAAAAAGTACAGCATCCACGGGGCTTGGCGAAAAAAATTTGGCAGAAAATCGCCAAACTGTACCGCTGCCACATAAAATAAACATCTGAATTTTCTGTCAGCGTTAATCCCCCCTCCCCGTCCAAGCTACTCACATTCTGTTTAGAAAGTGATTTAAACATATTCTGTAATTGAATAAATTTGGAGAATTTCTTATGTCTTTCAAATATTTGTTGCAATGGTATTGAAATAAATTAGAAAATTTTCTGATTGCCATTCGTAGAAGCAGAACATGTACAACTCAACATCTTGTAGTAAACAAAAAGTACGGAAACTCTACTGAAGTACTGAAAACTTTTCGGTTCGCCCATACTTTTGACTATTTTCGTAAGCATGACTTTATTTGAATTTCTATTCGCAATTTAATTATTTTTTCTTACGACATGGCTGCCATTCGCCATACCTTACATAAAGAAGTTTTTCTTCCAAATGATGAAAGATTAGTGGGCGTTGTAAATGTTGCGAAGGCTAGCAAGAAAAAGAAAACAGCATATTTGTGTTTAGCAGTCAATAATGAAAAGCCGTCATTGATCACTGTAAGTCAAGTAAAAAAATCGGACAAAGAAGGTTATAAGAAAAAATGCTCATGGCAATTGCGAGAATTAAAATTAGTTGACGGTAAAGACGAAAACAAAACTATTGCAGAATTTGATTTGCACTTTGAAAAAGTTTATAAATGGATTGCAAACAGTGTCGCAGAAAAACATTCATTTATTAAATGCCTGTGGAAATTTTGTAGTCATCTGCCTCGTCAAAAACCAACTTTTATTAATATTCCAAAAGATTTGTTGCAGGATCAAGATAATTCTCCAAAAATGGGAGTTGTGACACCACAAATAGGTGAAGAAGTTACTGTTTTAGAACCAGAAGACTATCAAGCTCTGACCTCACGTGAAGAATCTGACCTGGAATCATTAATGGCTCAATATGATTTTGTGATTGGAAATGCCGAAGAATTCACAGAGCAACTTGCACGGGAACTCTCAGAATTAGATGCTGCTAATATTCGTTCAATTTTGGCTTCTGAACAAAAGGTTCAAGGTCTTATGAATATGCTCCAAACATCACTAGATGAAGTTTCTGAATTGGAATCTCGTCTGGATATTTACGATGATATCTTGAAAAATGTGAAGGATAGTGTTGCACAGATGGAAGAAAAAGATGCCCACATGAAAATTCAACACAAAAACAATATTAAACTCTTAGTAGAATTGGAAAGTATGGTTGGAAAGTTAGATCTCTCGGAAAAGCATAGATTGGCATTAGATGGTGATCTGAAGACGTCAGATGGAATTGCTGCTTGCACAGCAGCTGCTAAAGCTCTGCGAGAAGCAACTAATGCTCAGATCCATCCAGGATTAATGAAAATGTCTGCTTATAGTGAACAGAAAGCTGAGTTAGATAAACTTCAGGGAAAGTTCATTCTTAGATTAAGTCATCATCTTAACAATCTCTTTTTACATTTAGGTAATACATGCGAAGAGAACCTAACTCATTTAGCAAGTGATCTTATTTTACCACAGCATACTAATTGTCATCGTCAACTCTTACCTTATACAGATCTTATGACTTGGGTAAGGGATACAGAATCTAACACTTATAGTCAACTCTGCCGTGTTTATACTTCATCATTATGTAAGCTTTATGAAAAGGAAATTAAATTTTTATTTGAACTTGCTAAAGAAAAAGTCAGTAAAAATGGATTTGACCGCAAGTACAAAACACTGACATCTGGACAGGATCCTGTCACAAAATCATCTATGAAAGCAAAATCAATTTCTCTTTTAGGCTCGGAGCAGTTTGGTTCCGATCTAGATGTTGAAGAATGGGAAAATTTTGATCGCATCTTAGAGAGTCTTCTTAGTGCACTTGAACCTATTTGCTTGGCTGAGCAGCAGTTCTGTATGCAGTTCTTTGGTCTTCAATCAGATGTAACTGCTTCCCATAGTAACCAACAGCTTGCTGTTCCTCCAATACCAGGCTTGCGCCATGCTGGAAGTGAAGAACTACTAGCCAGTGCCCAACGTAAGGAGAAGCAAATCAATGAGGAATTGCGAAGAATGATGGGAGAATTGTTTGCAGTATTGGAACCTGAATTAATAAGCTTCATTTCTCATTTTGATAAGATTGACGGCTTCCACTCAATGTATGTGCTTGTTCGTATGAGTGAACATGTGATGTCTGCTCGTGATACTGGATCATATCTAAACATGACATTTGCTGGTGTACTGGTACAAGCTAAGCGAAATTTTGATCGTTTCATGCAAGCCCAGATTCGATCCATCGAGGAGGCTAAAGTGTCGAGAAAGTCTCGATGTGGCATATTACCATTTGTTGCAAATTTTGAGACATTTGCCCGGCGAGCTGAGAGTATCTTCAAGAATTCTGAACGTCGCACTGACTTAGACCGATGGTATGCAAAACTGATGCGAGTTATCTTTGATCAAGTTAATGCAATTTCTTTAGAGCATCCTAAAACACCACAAGAGGTAGTGCAAATGGAAAACTTTCATCACCTCTTCACTGTACTCTTTCAGTTGAAGATTGCTTGTCTCGAGGCTGAACGGAAAGAAGCAAAACAACGATATAATGATGCTCTCCAAGGATATGTTACTCAGTATTTTGGACGTCCACTGGAAAAGCTTAATTTATTTTTTGAAGGTGTTCAATCTAAAGTAGCGCAGGGTGTGAAAGAGAGTGAAGTAGGATACCACCTAGCCTTCAGCAAACAGGAGCTGCGTAAGGTGATTCGCGAGTATCCTGGGCGAGAAGTGAAACGTGGACTAGAAAGTCTGTATCGAAAAGTAGAGAAACATCTGTGTGAAGAAGAAGGCTTGCTACAAGTGGTTTGGCATTCAATGCAAGATGAGTTTATTCGACAATACAAATACATTGAGTCCCTTATTGAAAGGTGCTATCCAGGTGCAAAAATAACTTTAGAATTTTCCATAAATGACATCCTCGAATTTTTCTCGGAGATTGCTAGATCTCATTGATCTTATTTCCAAAAGTTGAATGTATCTTTTTTTTCTAGCATGTGAGAACTTTGTAAATAAGAAATATAAGATGTAATACATAATTTATATAAAGCTTACTGCTTTTATAATATATTATACAAAAATTGATGATGAAAATATGAATTATGAACATAGGATTATTTTTTTGCTCGTTATTTCAAATTTAAGTCTAAATAAGATACATAGAATTGTTACATAAATCAGAAAAATATCTATGCTGATATCAGTTTATTTGATAACAGCATTTACTATATTAAATTTTTTTATTCTACTTATGTACTCATTCATAGCAATTGAAACTTAGTTATTAATAGTCTAAATATGTGGCAGTTTTTTTTATAAATAATTTTAAATTTGACAATCCCATCTTGATGAAATCAAATGATCTTGAAATGAGTCATAAATTTTTCTTCTTAACTTTCAGTTACAATGATTGTATTGAATTACAAATAGCCATATTTCTTGAATTTCAAATAATTTGTTGCTTTTGGTAAAATAGAAAAATGTTATGATATAAAAAATAAGTGGATCGCAATTTTTACCTAACGTTCCATTTTCTTGAAAGATTTATTATTTATCTTAATTTGGGAACGATTCTTTAGCTATCTTATGAAATAAGAATATTTTAAGAATTTAATATATTTCTTCCATAGAATTTTATATAAGCTAAAATTTTCCGTGATTTTAAAAAGTACGGGAAGTAAATATTTGGTTAAGATTTAATAGTGAATTATCAAGCATAATGTTCTGATAACTGTTTTCAAATACTGACATTTGTACAATTTTGAAAGGAAGGAAAATGGTTTTTGCAAATTTTATCAAGCACTGTTATTGTAATTTGAAATTTGCAAAAGGTAATTTGTAACTGTGAATACAATGCCTTAAATGAAAACAGTTTCTGTTTACTTGAACTTCATTTTATCATATCAATAGAATAACATATTTTTTCCCTACTACTTATGAGACTAAATAAAAAATATTTTTTAATTTATAAGAAGTTTCTCTTTTAGATATATAATCAACAATTATAATTTTAATGGAGAAGGAAATGTGTAAAAGTTAGACACCCCAATTACAATTTAATTTAATTTTGGATTACAATATTTTAATTGAAAGTTGTACTGAAACACTTCAGTGAAATCTTCATTAATAAATTAAACAATACTGATCTCTATATATCTTCTGCAGTATCCCTAGCTTATTTTGATGTACAAATTTAAATCTGCAATTGACAATTTGATACAATTTTGCTTCTGTTGCAATTACCAACAAAGATAGTTCTTGATATGCTCTGTGGATAAAGAACTATGGAATGGTAGATCCTTTATTTATTTTTACCATCCTTTATTTATTTCTTCACCTTTGAGGTTAATGGTAGAATGATGCTATACTTTGAACTGTTTTATCTTCTGCACTCCTCTAATATTAGAACAGAATTTAAAAAATTCTTTTCAAGATGAATGTTTTCACAAACTTATTTCAAAATAATAGAAGAATGTAATTAATGATAAATAAATAAAAAAATATTAAAATAGTTATGCATTATAGTTGAATTTAGATATTTTTTTAATTGCATATGTTGAAGAATCTGAAAGAAGGCAGCATGTCGACATGTTTGTATTATCCTGTGTGAAATTATTTTAATACTGTTTTAAGAAGAGTTAATTTAGAATAGATAAATGATGACTTTTTAAAGAATATAAATAACCCTAATTATATCTATAGTTATTTTAAAGTACAGTTTTTCATCTAGGCAGTTGGTATAATTATATCAGAGCCTGAATAACTTTGAAAAAAAAAAAGGTGCAGTGTTGTATAAAGCAAGTTAGATTCTAAGTACTTGCCGTGATTTGAATGAATGAAATAATTTTTAATAGTCACTTGAACATTGAGGTAAATGTTTTTGATTGAAATAAAAAATTAAATCTTCAGTACTTCTTAAAAATATATTCTTTTTTTATACTAATTAATCCATAAAATTTTCTTGTAAATAAATACCAAAGCAATATTTTTATGTGTATTTATTTGTTCAAATTTTCATAGATAAGGAAGGGAAGGAATTAAAGAAACTTATATTAATTAGATAGTAAATTATTGAAGACTGATTTTAAAAAATATGTAAATAAACTTAGTTGTATAAGACTTAAAAGTTATTGTAATTCGCTTTTAATGTTAAAGTTGATTTAACACAATTCCAATTATCCAAAACATAATAGCTGTTTTAGAAGGAAAATATATGATGATGACAAAAACTGCATTTTATAAAATTTACTATAATATGATATAGAACTAACAAAAACACAAAGGAAGCTAATATGATTAAGTAACTGTTTTTGATTATTGCAGGATATGGATACAGATTGAAAAAGAAATTTTCTAAGATGTACTTGGTTTTAATATAAAAATTTACTTTTATATTAAATATAAAACAGTATTTAATATAAAAATTTACTTTTATATTAAAAATTTTTAATATAAAAGTTAATTTCCATGTTATATTTTAAAACTGTTTACTTTTAAATGATTAAATCTTATTTCTATTATCTGAATACTTGTTGAGTTGCTCTTTAACTCTTTCCGCTCACTTGTTGACTTGTACTCTACATAACATTTTTGTAGCTTTTTAACCCATTAATTGGCGAGTGCTTGAAATGACATGTTAATTAATTTAAAGGAATGCTTTTGTAAAAAGGAATGCTTAAAGCTTTAAAATATGCAAATACATATATTTATTTGTAATAATGAGCCAATATAAAATCTTTGAGGTTATTTGTACAGTAGAATGTAGTTGGGGAAAAAAAAAGCACCTATTTTTCTTCAAGATTCTTTATTAACACCAATGGTTGATTGATGGATGGAGTACAACTTTAATGTTAAATTCTGCATCCCTACATCATAATCTGAAAATTTAATTTGTATGGATTGGGAAAAAGAAAGTTCTTTGATTTTATATGAGCAAATTATTCTCATTAATTCAGTTTAAAGAATTGAATGTTAAATTTTGTCTGTTTTCAATCTATCAAAAAGTTGAAAACAGAATATTTACTGACTAGTTAAGGCACGATATACAAAAGTAATTTATGGACTTAAAATTTTTAACATTTATAAACTTGATATTAAAATAATAGTTATTGTAATACATATATGAATGGAATATTGAAATTCTGCTGTTGCTACTGCTTTCTTAAAAAAATAGTTTTTTAATTCTTTATAAATTTTGTATAAAGAGAAAATTTTGTCTGAATAAATTAAAAAAATATTAAGAATTTGATTCTTTACCGCATAATGTGATTCTAAAAATTAAATTACAATTTATTATTATTGAGATAGTCATGCAAAGAGGAAGTAAAGTTTTTATCCAGTTTTTTTTTAAATTAAAATTTAGATATTTCCATTTCTTATCTTTTAGAAAGTGTCTTGCTCTGTAAATTTTTAATTCGTCAAATTAATTTTATTAATTAAATGAATTTTTAAAAATCAACCTGTCCCCAAAATAGTTTTAATAAATCATCAATACAAGCGAATACTTTTTAAAAACTTAAATGGCATATTTTGCAACAATGAACAGTGTAAGAGTTTTCAATAATTTTTCATTAAGAAATTATTTATTTCAGTTACATTAAATTCTTATCCATTTGTAAATTTTAAGTAGAATATTATTTAATCATAATAATTATAAGATTAGAAATTCTTCTAATACAAAGCCATTTAACAATAATTGATAAAGTCTCTGATTGTGCTTTTTTGAATGAATCTTAATTAAACTTGAAACAGAAAAATAAAAATAAAACCACATTTAGTTAGATAGATGATACTTACAATTTGGCAATGATAATAGGAAAGACTGATAAGGAAATCGGTGACTACCACTTTAAGTAATTATTAGAAATAATCCATTCAAAACGCAAATAAAATTATTGCTGTTATAGCTTCAATCGGAACTAGTACATAAAAAAAAAAAAAATATTGTACAACTTTGGTATTAGAAATATGAAAGCTTTTACTTAATAGCTAAACAACAATCTTAATTTGTTAAGGATTTTATTAAAAATTTTCTATGTACATAAATTTCCAAAAATACAACCATCTTTATCACAAAGTCAGGTATACTATACATAAAAATGTTATTATACAAATTTTTATGGTTAAACTCCTAAAATAAATGCTTTATATTTTGAAGTAGCTCTCTAATCAGCTAAATATTAAAAAAACGAAAAAGATTACAAATATTTTTAAGTGTTTAGAATCAATGTAGAAATATAATTGAAAAAATATTTTGTAAATAATGATGTATTTATTTTTTTATCTAAGAGGAAAATGTTTTCAAGAACGAAAACATAGTTCAATAAAACTGCAACACATTGTTTGGCACATATTAATTAAGTTTAAAAATCAATGTCTCATATTGAAAATGTCTAGATTTGTTGTGATTATTATCAGGTTTAGTTAAGATACGAAGGCACATTATTTATTTCTAAATATAATTGTTGCTTTACCTTAAAATACTGATCTTTCTTCTTCATGAAAAGAATCTATAACTACTTCAAATAATAAGATAAGAAAATGCATTAATTAATAAACTTTAATGTAATGATGATAACTTGATGTAAGAATATCTTCATAGCACCAAATGAAAGAATGACATTATAGCATAGAAAGATATTAAAATAGTTTTATAAAGATGTTATAATTTCTGAAGCTGCTTATAAATGATACAGTTAGTTCTTGTAACTTCTTATTTTTCCATAATTATATATTACTGACGAAAGATTTACAGATGTTAATTGCTGTCTTTTTAATTCTAATTTTTTTTCTCTATCAAATTTTTTAATTATAAAATCTGAAGTTTCCTTAAAAATTAAAGTTTTATGCAATTGAAAGATGAAAGACGAATAAGTTCTCTAAAAGTAAGTTATGTAAAACCTATCAACAAAATGGAAATGAACATAACAGTAAGAGTTAAACAGTTGTAAAAGAAACAAAGAACTATAAAAATTTTAAATGTTACAACAAATGAATAAAATAATAAATACTAAACAAATCACAGAACAATCATTAATACTCTACATCTGTTAAAAATTATTTCACTAATATACACATTATTTACTGGAATGTACTAAAAATTATATGTATTTGGCTAGAAATCTTTACAAATTAATTAGTAAAATCTAACATCGAACTCAATCATTTCCAAGTTAACAATTACACAATTACGACATACAGTTCCACATACTGAAATTTGGGATGTGGCATGAAATAAATTCACATTCTTCGATTTCTCATGGTCCACACACCAACTGTATTGTCACTATAGAGAAAACATAAATTATATAATTAAAAAATGTGTATATTAAAAGCATTGCAATTTTTAGTTTGTTTTAAATCTAATATACTATATTATTGGATTTTTTTTAATAATTGTAGTCCTGTACCAAATTTTGTTTTCAATCAGTTGAAAAAAAATGCATTTAAAACACAAATTTTATTAAACTTATGACAGTGATTAATCACCAAGGATTACACAAAAGATTCAGTAAAAATGTTAAATTCATGCTCAAGATAAATGTTTCTTCATTATAATATGTCAATATTAGGCAAGACATTTTCTGGGATAACACCTTTATTAAGGGATAGGCAAGAAAGTTTTGGAGAGACCACTCCCTTTGATTAATTTATTGCATATGTATTAATATATTACAGATTTTTTTTTGTTCCACACTTCAATAGTGAATTAAATTCGATTGCAGAGCCTTTTTTGGTTATTTCTGTCACAATTTTGTTACGTGGTTTTTCAGCATCGAAGATCCTGTCAAATAAAGATACAAAATCTTATTAGCTTTACATTTCCTTAAATGGAGATGCTTCAATTTCCATTCATTATTTGGTTGCTAACAGTTTCCAATCTCTTTCTACATTTGAAATATGCAATATGTCATTGTTTTCTTCTAAGTTAAATAATGTTGTTGTTTTTTCAGCCAAAAAGTATTGCAAATGAAAAATGTTAAACAATTATGAAATCTTATCCTCATTTTGAACGAATTTTTTCCAGTCAACATAGTGCATGATAACTGAATATCAAGCAAGAATTAGAGTTCTCATAATAAGAAAATAGACCTACTATCTTGAATTATTTTTATCAGCTTATTTAATGAAAAAAAGCTTCAAGAGTCTAAGGAGAAAAGAATATTTCAACATATTTTTCTCAACAGTTGCAGTTAAGATTAATTTAACTAACAATACCAACAAAATGTTCTTTTAACTCTTCCAAATAAATAATATCAAGCATACTTTCTCATTCTTAATACCCCAAATACTTAAAAAACAAAATCGAAACAAATTTAATATTTTTAAAAATTTTAATTACTTCTCAAAGTTAGTTTTAAAAATTTAATACAGAACTTTTTATTTAATTAACTTTATGAGTAAACAAAAAAGAATTAGCTGCTTTAGTTTGTATATAATGTTTCAATTTTCAATTACGAATGAGGTTTAGTTGCTTAGAAATTAAATTTTTGTTAAGTTACTTTTAGATGAACTGTTTTCTGAAAATTAAAAAAAAAAGTTTTAAAATAAGTTTATTTATACTAACATCTCATTTTTAAAGCAACACACAGATCACGAGAACATCACCTGAGCTGTCTCCCCCCTCCTTCTCCAAACTTCCACATCACACCAGCAAAAAAACATTTGGCCTGGATGGATTTAACATGCAACAGACCCATTTACATGACAGTTGTTCGATGGAATTGGGTCTCGAACATAAAACCCTCCGGTTCCGAAGCCGAAACCTTGCCACCAGGCCACCACGGCCCTATTTTTAAAATAAAGTAACTCTAGGAGTGTGTGTAAAACTAAGCACTATGAATAGTGCAAATCAAAAACCATGTTCCCATTTTGGAATTTGCCAATATTTCAGAAAATGTTAGAAATTCAGAATTTTTTAGCATTTGTTATGAAATGAAAAAAGGAATCTACTTTCTTTGAGACCTCTTAGCAAGGTATTGCAGAAGTTCAAAATTTTGCAGTTACCGATAGAAGATTCTTTGCATGCCATATATACTTTCTATGTTTTGCTAGTTTGTAGCAAATATATATATATATATATATTTTACAAATCTATATCTTTTGTATTTTCTGTTCTATGAATACAATATTATTAGTATATAATTAATTAATATAATCAATATAATTAATATTATTAGATATCCTCTGGCACTCCTTTCTGTCAAAATCCACAGACATGCAAGGGTATATCAGTAACTTTGGGTAAATCAGATTAGTATTTTCTGTAAGATTTTATATGTGATAAAATTTATTAAAACAATTTAAAAAATATTACAAATAGTAGAATGAAATAATAAAAAGAGGACTAAAAATAAAAACTAGGTACAAAATATTATCAAATAATTGCTACAAAAGATACTTACTTTGAAGCAGTAAAAATAAAATCACTATTAAAACATATGCTATTAATGGAAGAACTGTGGGCTTTAATTTCATCATAAAACTGGCATTTATCCAAAGTCCACAACCTTAAAAATCCTGATTTACACCCACTCAAAAAGGTATTTTGCTCTGGCATTATACTGACAGAACATATCCCATCATTATGAGCTGGTGTAATATTCTGTAAAGAAAAAAGATAATTTTTAACTTTTTACATTTATTAATATAATTACCAACAATATTTCTAAACCTTGTGAAAAAAAATAGAAATGATTACAATGAAAAAGATTCTCATATGCAATTTTTCAATCCAACTAAAAGCAAAATATTTGCATACTTCATTTCTTTAATCACATTTACTGCATTTTAATAAGAATAAATAAATAAATATTTTAACAAAAAAAATGGAGGGGGGGGGGGGGTAGAGAATAAAGTCGTTTTTGAAGAAAACTTATATCTTATAAAAATACAATGGAATATGAAAAGGGGTCATAATTACACTTTGACCTCACTTTCCTAATTCAAATCACTCAGTGGATTGACAACAACATGGCACACCAACTGAAAGTGGGGTTATAATTATTTTTAAAAATGAGACTGAACTATTTATTGGAAATAAGAAATAATTGTGAAAGGCAGTTTAACCCTGCTGTTCTATCTGTATTTACTACACGTATGTAGCGTTCGGGTCAATATGAAACAATAGTAATGCAAGTTTTAAAATAGATATAATAATATAAAGCATCTACAAAAATAACAGAAAAATATTCAAAATTGAAACTTACATTTATTTACAATTTGAACAGTAATATCGTACTTGAGATTTGCAAGTGTGATTCTTGCAATTATCGCATAACATATTAGTTTTGTTGTCATTGCTTGACCAGAGCTTGCACGTTTGATACATATTGAAGTATTCTCAGCAAATACCAATGGTACATTTTCCTTTTTCTCTGTATTCGTTTCACTTTTTTTATTGGGCCTTCACTTCTTGGTAGATGTGACCTTACTTCAATGTGTGGAAAAATGAGCGATTTTCCCAGTTCTTCCAAAAATAGCCTTGGTTTAGTCAATTTGTTTTTGTTCCATTCACTATGTATTGAAGTTCATAGAATAAATTCACTGTACCCAGAAGTATCAAGCATGATATAGAATATTATCATGGACTAGTGATTTTTTTTTTTCCAAGTGTATGCATTTGAAAGTTGATCAAGAGTATCCATAGTTCTTTTAGATGAATTATAATCTAAAATCCTCAATAGTTTTTTATTTGTCAGGTCTGTTCCTAACTTCTTTGTCATGATGCAAAGTGCTCATAAGAATAACATTCTTGTTCTTTTTTGGGATGTAGTTTACAACTGTTATGTCTTCTGTACAATAAAATGATAAGATGAGAACTTCATTGTTTGGCATTTCTTCATGAAGCTCTGATTTATTTTTTCTAATGGTGCCAAGCATTGTCATTTTCCATTTTAGAAGACGTTGTCCTAAATTGTAAGATGTGACAAAATTATCATGTGTAATATTGTACCCCGAATACCCATAAGTAAGATCACACATTACTCACATTCCCTGATTTTTCTCTGGCTTTGACTCTTGTTCTTTTCCAGTGTAAAATTGTGTTTTCAGTATATACGAAGTTTTATTGTTACATAAATTCCATATTTACATGGCTTACTTGGTATATACTGTTTGAAAAGACATTCACCACAAAATCCTATTAATTGTTTATCTACAGTAATATTTTCATTCGGATTATATAATTTCGGTAGAATTTTCATCCATTTTTCCCAGATATTTTGCACTGATGCTAATTTATACAAATTTCTTTTTTCTTGACGAGTGGATTTATTATCATAACGAATAACTCTCAATATGGTGTAAAATGCTTCAAGTGCCATTGTCGTCGAAATAAATTTCTGCCAGTTTCTTTATCCCATAACCTTTATTTTGATTTTCCACTCCACCATATGATCCAGATCACAATAATAATTCAATATATGCCAACAAAGTTTTAATTTCGATATTTTCCAACTTTTTTCCATAAAATGTTTCGTCTTCAACATGTCATTTTTATGATTTCATCTTCAATTACAGAATCGAATACTCCTTCAAATGCACTTTTTACGTCTGTCATCCTTATCATTGCATATCTTGTGATCCCTGGACTAATTTTTATAATATTAGCAGATGCAAGTTCCACTTTACTTCATGATTCTTGGACCGAATATTTTCTTTACAGTTCATTTATTGAATATTGGTATCAAAATTGTTGTCAGAACTTTCACTCTCAATTTCATTACTTGTACTCAAAATACTTCTTTGCTGTCAGAAATTAAATTATTAGTTTAGCTAAATCACTAATTAATGCAATTCGCCATTTCTTCTCTCACATTCACAAGCACAACTCTTTTACAGTATATCAGAAAGTGAAATACAGCAGAAAAAAAGAAATGTTGCAATAAGAGCAAATAGTTTAGCAAATTGCATCAACTTTTTGACCTTGCATGCTCTCTTTTGTCATGTCACCAAACACATATTTCAATGAAATAGGTTTCGAAAAGGGATAAATTAAAGAAACTATTCTTATTCTTTTCTCTTGAATTATTCCAAACAAAAATGAGCATGTATAAGTAAAAATAAATTATTATTTTTTTTATTGGGTCATATTGACCCAAACGATACATTAGTATATATTGAAAAATATTCCTTCGACATACAAATAAACATAAATCCCTTTAGGAGTACATATTTATATTATTTACCAAATATTTACCAAAGATGTCAACAAGTTTCATAAAAATATCCTTGTACCATAATTTTTTATGAATTTATAAATTTTATTTTGGGTCATATAGACCCAAACAGAAAAGCAGGGTTAAAAAAATTAAGGGGGCTAATTTAACACAATTTATTATTTTAAGAGTATATTAATTAACATTGAACCCAATCATGAATAATTAAAAATATTTTTAACAATTCAAAACATATTAAATAGTAATAGTTTTTGGAATATTACAATAATAGGAAACTTGTTTTTGAATTATTTGCTTTACTTATTTATTATTTTCAACTACTGCAACACAATATAAAAAATTATATTTTCAAAAAGTGGTTAAAATAAGAATAGAATTTGCTAAAAAATATTAAATAATAAATATCTCAAAAAAAAAAAAAAGGATTGTCCATTTTATTATCATGACATAGTATATTGATACTCAATTGGAATTCAGCAATTTTTTATACTTACATATTCAATACTGCGCCTTTCCAAATCCCATTTCTGTATAGCCGAATCTTTAGAAGCAGTTATTAATGTACTGTCAAAAACAGCTAAAGCTTCAACATCCTCATTATTCTGAGTAAGTGACAGAGCAAACTTTGGTTGGTGGATGCCATAACTATCTTCTTTGATTTCAAAAATCTGTGGAGATTGACATTATTTAGGTTAATAAAATTATAATAGCTTACAATTATTTTGTTTAATTGCATGTTCTATGAGACATACACTATAATTTTGAGATTGTAGGAAGCTTGATAACTTAGTATTAGTCCATTTCTTTAATATTAATGAAAAAAAATTTAAATCTTGAGTAAAAATTTCCTTTCTTTTATCATTAATTGATGTTTCAATTTGAGCCTTATTTACATATGTTATGTGTCGGAAAAAAAAAAAAAAAACTGTCAAAATTTAGATAACAAAAGAAAAATCTTCATTATTTTTTTAAAAAAAAAAATTCAAGAAATTTTTGCTTTAATGGATTAAAGAAACAAAAAAAACTTGAAACAAATAAATTATTAAAATGTTCAAGTTTAAAATAAATTTTAGAAATTTTCTTGAATGAAAAACTAAAGTATTTTACAATTTAATTGTGTAGCAAATTTCAATAAAAACCACTTTTTTTTTTGAAGATGTTATTATTCTTTCTTCAATATATTTTAAAATATTACTATTTAAAACTGGAAAATTATTAAGATATAATTATTTTTCATTTTAAATGCAAGAATAAAAAAAAATCCTGCAAACGGCAAATACCGAAATTACTTTTAATGATTACTTACTATGTTTAATATATAAAAAATTATCTTTTTGTTTAAAAACTATTGCATGTATTTTAGAAACAGAAAAAAAATGTATAAAATAAATAATTCTTTGTATTTGATAACTTTTGTACTTCTTTGTATTCAATAACTTATAATACTAAACATACATTTAGATTTCTTAAATTAGAATTTATTTTGAATAAGGAAAATATTCTGTGTGAAATTAAACACCCACTGTATTTAAGAAATGGGCATTTTTTTATGACAGTAGCATTGTATTGTGAATAACTAGTAACAAATCAAAGTATTTAACTGTATTATTTGTATTTGGTAGTTTTGGTGCTTCTTTGTATTCAATAGCATACATAATAAACAAATATTTGGATTTCACAAATTAAGAGTTTGTAGTTTTGAATAGGAAAAATATTTTCCGCGAGATTTAACTTCCACTGTATTTAAGAAATGGACAATTTTTTTATAAGAGTAACATTATATTGTAAATAAACAATAATAAATCAATTATTTAAATGGAAATAGTATAATAATCATCATATCAATTAGGCAAAAATCCCTAATGAGAAACAGTTATGAGCAAAATTAAAGCATTCCCAGGAAACCAAAAATGAAGTCAAAATATATCTCCAATGAAATTATTTTAGATTTTAAACTATGTTTATATAGACTAACAGTAAAATTATTTTATAGATCTAAAATTGCAAACTTGAGTTAGTCTCACACCTTGAGAGATTTATCCTGTGAACTACAGATTATTCGATTCTTCTCAAATTCAATATCAGTGACTGCTATGCAAGTAGCATTTAACCCATAACCAACATCCAATGCTCCAAGACATTGTAACCTAAAAAAAGAAATAAATGCATATAACATTTATTTTATGAAATGCAGTTAAATAATTCAGTGGAAAAAGCAAAAAGATTTAGTCACATGGACAAATGGCAGAGACTGATCTTAAATCTTAATTAACATAGAACATTTTCATTAGTATACTATATAAACTGGATTGCAAATGCTAGGCAATCATTTGATTTGATAACTAAGTCAGTGCCATCAGATTAATTATCTTGAGCTGTTTACTGTCATAGTAACAGTAAATGGAACAGAGCATGAAAAATTACTGCAAAAATTAAGTACTTTTAAGCCCTTTTACTTTTAAGTACTTTTAAAAAATTAAGCACCTCTGCTCATGTATACATGCATAAACCTGCATATTTTCTTAAAAAAGGATATTTTCTGATTTGTAATAATGCATAGTTTTTATTGAAAAAAAATGTTATTAATTAATTTTAAATGTGTAATCTTTAAGATTTAATATTAATTTCTGTGTTTACATAATGTCTTTTATTGTAAAACAAATGATTCCTTTTAGTTTTGACAAAAACAAAAATGATCATGAAAAAAATCAATATAAAAAAATTAAGCCAACTTTAATAAGATTAATAATAAAGAAGTTGATCTTGTCAAATATTTTTTTAAATTAACAAATTACCAATTCATTTAATGGATCCATGATTCCTGAAAATGTCAATACCATTATAGAGGTATAGCATAACCATACATTTTGTATTTGATTTCAATATATGTGATAACAAATAAAACTTTACATGGCTGTGGTGGAAAGCGTAAATTTGCTACAGC
Organism: Argiope aurantia; assembly: GCA_026543865.1. Taxonomy (NCBI): domain Eukaryota; kingdom Metazoa; phylum Arthropoda; class Arachnida; order Araneae; family Araneidae; genus Argiope; species Argiope aurantia. Next base: position 243,205 of record JAPMOR010001042.1, read on the forward strand.
ACTAACTCACTACATTTAGCAATTTCATTTGCAGTCTTGCTACGAACTATAGCATTCCAGAATGGCTATAATCATAATTACCATTACAATTTTATAGCATCAACATAAAATACAATTATATACTAAAAATTATTAAGAAATCAGCAAAACCTCTTACATTCGCAAATCCCATATTCGAACAGAACGAGAAGAAGCAACATAGAGTAGTGTACCATATTGATTGAGAGCAATGTCCTTAACCAAATATTCAGAAGTTAAACGATGATCAACATTAGATGCTCTGAAAAATAAAGTAATCAAAATGTTAAAGAATTGAAATACACAACAAGGAATAAATAAATCCTGAAATATTAATATGCCAACAATTCACATAAAATCACTTAAAAAAAGACTCTCATGAAAAAATAAGTCTTGACTAGTAAACTTCATAACTTTGCATACAAATGTTTATATTAAAGTCACTTTAAGAAACAATATTGTTTCCTATACCTATTCAATAATTTTAAAAAATATATATCTATAATTTATTTAATATGCTTTCATAATAAAGGTATAATATTAATCATCAAAAAACCACTGAATACTAAACAGAACACTAGAATCTCCTGCAGTGTTCATACTGGCCCACTCAACAACAGTGACTACAACCTCATCCAGATCTGTTACAAAACAAGATTTTAAAATTTATTCTTAAATTTTAAATTCTTCAACTTTTTTTGAAAAAGATTATAATGATTTATACGAAATAATATCCAAAACTGAGGTGAAAAAAAGACTTTTGTATTCACATAGCAATAAATTATACAAAAAAAAAATGCTATAAAGGAATGAGTTAAACATTTTCATTTGTGATTCTTAATGAATTTAACAATTTTATTATCCTTAATGACACTTTCACAAAAAATAAACAATGACAAATAAAAGAAGGTAAATTTTTAATTTATTCTTCTGAAAAATTGCTGGAATAATAATTTTCTTGATATGATTTATTTTCAATATTGAGATATTCGACAGAAGTCTACAAATAAAATATTTACAAATTTTGTGCATGCAATGTCATTCAAAAAAGGAAATAATATGAATAAATAAATAATATATTCAATGTCAAACTAAACAAAAAGAAAGAGAACCATTTTTAATACAAAATTAAACTTACCTGAAAATTTGCCTACAAGAAGCAGGATTTTGCCGAACATCCCATAATAATACTTCAAATGATGTAGAAGTAAAAGCACGCCTTGTATATTCGCAATAACAGACTTTCGTTACTGCATCAGAATGAGGTAGTTTTTGAATTTCTGTCTTTGCAGTTAAATCCCATATTTTTACAGATCCATCTAAAATAAGGACAGACATATTCATCAAGAATCCTTCAATCAATTTTTATTTTCAAATATTATAAAATATTACAATAAATAATAATAATAATCTATGCTTATAAAGGGACCTGTTTGAATGTCTGCAATTTTCAAATAATCCAGTGTACTCATAGGGTGAAATTGGGCTCATCTAACAATGACTCAATGAACCTTGAAACACAAACTTCAAAATTTAGTTTATAATTTTATGAAATTTATTTTATACTGTTTTGGATGATTTGCTTATGTTTGGGGAGCTTCTTATCAAAAACACATGTATGGATTTTGCAAATTTTTTTAGATGAAAAAAAAAAAAAAAACCCCTTGATAACCTTTTAAGAAATTTTTTTATTGCCAACAATATCATATAAAGATCATAGTTTATTATATCAAAGGATACTGATAGCAAATTTTGGGAAGCAATTATAAAAACATTTTGCTCGATATGTTTATTTTAATATAAAAAAATGGATATATAAAATTTGAAAAACTCTATTAACACTTAAAACAACAACAACAAAAAATCGACTAAAATTAAAATTTTAATATGTATGTATATTATATATCTTTTAAACATAAACATATTAATCTAAAACACATTTCTCATCTAGGCTGAATTCTTCTAAATTTTTACTAGGAGTATCGCTATCTCAAAGAACCATTATATTAAAAAAAAATGTTTCTTTTTATGGACATCTGATTATTCAACACCTACAGACTTCTCTTTATTTTTTCTATTCTTATGAGAAAGTGCAGTGATAAATGCCATATTGTCTTCTTAATCTTTTTTTACATATTTTCAATTTTAGACAAAAGAATATCTAATTTTGGAATATTTGATTTTCTTTTTCTAATACGGATAAAAAACTTCTCATTTGAATTCATATTCAGAACTTTGTCATGTTTATCTGAAAGCTTCTTTAAATGATACACCTGCTACTCTTCTTCTGGTCAATAAAAAGTTCCAAAGATATCAGTAAGCCAGTTGTACACTTCATCGTTTATAATGGTATAATTTTTCCAGAATTATCATTTTTTCATTTCTCAAGAGTCTTGCTTTTGAATTTGACAAAAATTCTTACAAACTGACATCAATTTTGAATTCACTTTTACAGAATACTTCAAGGAAATTAATTTTGGAGTATTTTTCAAAGTTCTGCTTTCCTTGGTTAGTGCATCAAAATAAGCAACATAAGAGAAAGATAAATCAATGTCTTGATTTATTTTCTCTTCTGCTAAATAAAATTTCTTCTGATTTAATTCAATATCATTAGCAGAGATGGCAGAGAATCTTTACTTTTCAGAATTATGATTGCATGATCAAATGGATAAGCCTTGAGAGACAATAAAAACCTTCCATTTTTGTTTTAAATTATTATTCCTTTCAGTTGAACAATATTTTTGCTTTTTTGGGTTACAATTTAAATCCTTAATGAAGTGGTCAATTCTAACCTCTTGATTATTAATGCAACCCACCAATATCTATAGTAGAAATCTATGGTTTTAAAAAGTGATGTACAATATCATCAGTTTATAACAATAACAAAATTACATGACAAATTAATAATAAATGAATCAGGATAAAATGTGATTTGTGTTCATGGAATTTTAACTGTAATGGTTGTCATTTCTAAATTAACAAAGAATTATACCTACTAAAATACAGATAAAAAATAACCTTCTTCCCAACTGTGTTGGATGTGAGAATGCTGCAGAGCAAAAGCACTGCAATCCTTTAAGACCTATCATTTAAAATCATACCGAATAACAAAAAATGATACCTTGAAGTGGAAGGGCAAACAAGAACAAAATATTTAAAGCTTAGTGATCTCTCCAAGTTCATGTAAATATGTTGAATTAAAACAAAACAAAACAAAAAAAATAGATAGAATAGAGTGATGGCTATATTTATTTTTGTTAAAAATAAATTATATATATATAATATATATATATATAAGGTAAGTTTTTGCAAAATTTATCTTTAGGTAGCATAACAAAGGGGAAAAAATTATTTTTCTAACAAAATTAGACTCTACCCTAACTAGTTAACTGGGTACTAATATTATAAAATTGTACAAAAAAAGGATATCAGAAAAAGCAGATATATTAACTTTTAATAAATAGCTTATCACATATTTAGTCATAAAGTCCTTTTTATTGACTGTAGAATAAAATGTTGCACTAGCAAATAGGATAAATGATAAATGAATTTTGGGAAATTTTTTAGAAATGTTTAATTTTTCTGAAAAGTTTAAGAACCAAGATTAAAATTTCTGAATCAAATATTCTAATTTATTTTTAGCTCATCTTTCTATTATTCATATTCATCTTTTTCAAATTTGTTGAATAATAACTTCAAAAATATTACTTACTTGAAGGCAGAATAGTAAAAACGTTTTCATTGATTTTTAATTATTGTCCATGTGAGTTTAAATATTCTCTTTGTAGATCCTTGCAATAAAGGGTAGTTTAAATTCTTCACTAACTTGAGAAGCAACAAAATAAGAATTAAAGTTCCAAGAATACCAAAATTTTTTATTTATATTATTATTATTATTCCTTTCCATTCAATATGTCTTCATTTTTGCTTTATTTAATTTATTTTTTCAATTTCTGTCATCTATTAATCAATAATGATATCATTGCTATGGAGAAAAATAAATGTATTTTTACATATTATTTTCTTTTCATTAATATTAAGTTTTTACACTCCTTTTTTTTTTGTTATTTTGCCGATAGTTATTAAGTCACAGGTCAAACTTTGGAGGTACTGCTAACATGATCAATACTTGTAGAATTGATGCTGGAATAATTTTAACTCTTGTTGCTTCAAGTGGATAAAAAAAAATTCTTCTTCTCCATGCTTAACTCAATGTGAATAATACAGATTTTCTTGAAACTTCACTGATAAAAGAAATCCTTGTATTTCAATGATTCAATTAGTTGATGAAAAATAGAATTTCTCTATCTTGAAACTCAGAGCTCAAAAATGAATTTTTTTGAATAATAAAAAAAATGTTGCTTAAAGGAATAATCAAACAGCTTTTCCCTCACATATCAGTTGTCGAGAATTATGAAAAATGGAATCTACACAGAGATTCTTGGTAGACACATATACAGAAATCATCCTCTATATAAAGACCATTTTTGAGAATCAAATCAACAATATCCAACACCTGTTACATGAAATCATTTAAGAGGCTTGTTAATAAAAAACTGCTTGCATCAAATAATATGAATTTATTGCATTTTCTTTTGTTATTTAAAAATGTATTTTAACTTTTTCCAATTCTCTCAACAAATCAACAATTTTGACTTCTAAAAATTCTTTGAAAAAGACTTCATTGAAATTTATATTATATATATATATATATATATTGCTTAAGTTTATTATTAAACATACTTTAAATTGCATATAAATTTATGTTTACCTGAGGAAGAGCTAAAAAGGACATCATCAGTACATTCCACACATAATACTGCTTGGTCGTGACCTTCAACAACATATGCTGGGACTAAATGGGATCTCTGAAATTCACTGCCTGCAACTACGGGCTTGAATTTTCTGTTAAAAAACAGCAGTTGAACTATGAAGTCCATTAAGAAATGGGGTACATACTTAAAAATCTTTTTACAATATATTAAGAAATTTTTTTATAAAAAAAATATTTATGCCAAAAAATAATTATGGAGTAATCAGAAAAAAAAAATTAGTTTATATATTTTCATGCAAGATGTATGAAATATGTCATAACACAATTCTTCAGGCAGAATAACAAAATGAAAGAATTTTAATCAGAAGAGTAAGAATATTTTAAAGAATATTCTTTAAAAGCAATCAACAATCAAAAAAAGTTTCCAAAACAACTAGAAAAATGTCGAAGATAGGGAAAAAAAAATGTCCTAAAGTTTTGATGCAATAAAAATATTTTTCAAGATAAATATGATAAAATCATAATATTTCGTTATAATTCGATAATTTCATATATAAATGGACTCAATAAATACTTACGACACTGGTGGCATTCTTTGCTCAGGAACAAATGGTTGTTCAAAATTATAACCATTAGTATCTCTTCTACATGAAGGGAGGACTACATATGATTTGAATTTGTCACTATAAGTAAAACGAAATTTGAAAATAACAAATGATCAAAATTTATATAAAAAACAAAAACAAATCAGCAAAAATTAAGAGGCTTAATATCAGGCAACAAAAATAAGGATTCTGAGAAAAAAAATTCCAATGCAAACGATAATCATAATATTAATAAATTAGCAGAATATAACTATAAAATAAAGTTAATATAATAAAAAAATTTCTATATATTCTGCTAGTTTCATTATAAGCTTTTGAAACATTTTCTCTGATTATCAAAAGAATTTTCTTCCAGTTTCAGCATGCAGCAATACAAAATAGTAGAAATAAATCAATATAAAATTCATAGTTGTGAATAATAATAATAATAAAAGTTAATCAATATTGAAATATCTCCTTTACTGAATTTAGGGAATGCAAATTATTTAAATTTATCTAAGGGGGTGGGGAATTTATTGTAATAAAATATTATGAAATATTGTTAAAAAAATGAGGTATAGTTCCAATTTTATAAGTTATTACAAGAACATATATTACATCGAAAAGCTCCGATTGCAAGTAAAGAATGAATTTATAATGAAATTAAAAACAGATTACACTATTTTGATTTGCTGTACTTATTTGAAAATTGTCACATTTTAATTCAATTGTTTGCAATATGATTTTCCTCAGCATGTAATACAAATATCACAAGTTCTCTTGAAAAGTTCTCTAATCTAAAATTTTTTGGCTTCATATCAGAAATAGTAATAGCTTATTATAAAGTACTTCTTTATAAGCATCAACAATCTTTGTTTTTTATTGTAATAAAATCTTAAAACATTCACAAATTATGAGATAATTGAAAACCAATTTTATATAAATACTACACACCATCTAAGTTTTTTTTTTTTTTTTTTTTTTTTTTTTTAAAGCAATGAAGGTTTGCTTTCAATACATGAAGACTGAGCTTTTGTTTTGAAACTTTTTT
>JAPMOR010001042.1:250031-292438 GCA_026543865.1 Argiope aurantia
AAAAAAAACACCACCTCTGTTTGTTTCTGATAATTTAAAAATTAAAATTATAAGCTTTTGAAGTTTTTATAGAACTTTATGAAAATCACCTTTAAAATACTTATACATTTAGAGGCATTTTCTTTATTAAATGCTTATTTTTATAGTAAATATCTTTACTATAAAATTATCTTTATTTCAGTTAAATAAATTTTTATTAAGATATCACTTGCATTGTTTAAAAAGTAATCCTCACAAAAGTAACCACAAGTTTTAAAATTTCAGACATTAATATTTGAACATTTAATGGTGAATTGAACAAACTAGTTTACATCGACTAATTTAAGGCTAAAAAAATGTGAAAATCATTAAATCAATTTAAAATTATTATAATCAGCTTTAAAATTATTAAAAAAATCTTTTTTTTTTTTTTTTTTACTAGAAGCTTGTGGTCATTTAAAAAAAATACTCCAAACAAAAAGTAAATTCACTGGATTATTATTTTTTTTAGTATGGGACAAAAGTAAGAACAATATTAAAATATTATTATTATTTAATTGTAATTTTATAAATCTGTAACATTAAATAGAGTTACAATCAATAAAAAGTCACATACCTTTCTTCGTTCTTTTGGTTTATCAGAAACAAATGTTGACTGTCGTGAAAAACTTGGCATACTACAATAAGGAATTTTATTGTTGACAGAAAAGATTTTAAAGAAAAATAACAATAATAATCAATAATTTCATAACATGCTCTAAAAATGAAATGAAATAAACCAAGGAAAATCTACAAAAAAGTCAAGAGCTCAGGAAAGAAAACAAAAGTAGACAGAGGAAGAATAATGTGAATTTAAAAGTGAGATTATTACTAAACAAGAATGCATTTACATGCATAAAAGAATCTGATTATATATAATCATCATCAATTAAAGTTAATAAGTTCATCAGGAAATAATGACTGAACATGCATTAGTTATATCAGCATAATTCAAAAACATTCGTCAGCTGCCATTAGAATTATGCAAAAGAAGCAATGAAATATAGATGCAAAAAAGAGCCAAAAAGAATAAAACTAAATGGCTGAAATTATAGAATAGAAATATAAGTAAGGAAAATTGTTACATTTTACCATGGTAGAACAGCAATTGAAGAGCAGGATGAAAAAAAAAATATCAGATAAGTTAAAAAATATCAGATAAATAAAAAAGATAAACTACTACATTATTAAAACACAAATCTCAACATATAATTGATAATTAATCATCAGTTACTGAATTTGAATTCATAATTTTTTATATCTTCAAAAAGAAGTTCTAATTTATTGAAAATCTATCTAAAATTAATAGGCTGCTCACATGACAAGTTTAATTTCTTATAATTTTAACAAATAATTAAGTTAAAAATACACAACTTTACATTTTTTTTTTTTTTTTTTTTTGCATAAACATACATATCTTGTACCTTTTGCCCAATATACACCAATCAAAGATAATATCACTGAACGAACATTAAATAATGGCATTGATAAAAACAACCATTGATTTCAATAACAAGAAAGCAATATAAAGTTTGATTCCTAAAGACCTTTTTTTTTTTTTTTTTTGTCTTCTAGTTTGGAGAATATGTCAATTTCTTACAAAGGAAATAATAGAATTCCCTACATTAACATATTGGTTCTACTTCAATTTAAATTTTCTGAATAATAATTAAGCTAAAAATAGAACTGTGGAACTTCCACTAAAACACTATGAAAAACATTGGCAGTCCTGTGACTTCATTAAAAAATGTCCTTATAAAAGTGCTTTCTTATTACTAATACATTATTCCTTCCAATAAAAATACATTATTCCTTGCCATTTATACATATCAGGGCCTCTTGAATTATTCTACACTAGCCGCCTTTTGCGACCAGCCGGTTTGCCAGTATTACCGCTCGCTACAATTTTCAATTAAATATTTTAAGTAACTAGTCTCTTAATAGATTCTCAAACAAAACATTTTTAATCTTCAAATTTTGATAATCATACCAAACTTATACTGTTGTTTAGATCGTTTCGTTCAATTTACTATATATATTTTGCTAATTTGTTGTCATTTCCGGTAAAACTTCAACTTTAATTTAAAGTGGAAATGATGAAATTGCAATTAATATAAAGATATTTGTTAATAAAACCAAGCGTTTCATTTTATTTATCATCTTTATTGTTATTTATTTATTATAATTATTATTGAATATGAGTATTGCAAACAGAATCGTTTGGTATTTAAGTCTTATGTGAGCTACAAAATATTTTTCATAATTTATGTAATATCTCAAACAATAATTCAACAAAAATTTCTCAAATTCAGCATAAAATTCAGTTTTTAGTTTTGCTTTCAAAAGGATTGAAATGAAATCAATAATAATATTTTGTTCCAGCCTATAAATGTATTTTAAAAATTATGAAGTCTAAATTTAATGCAGTAAGGTATCATATTCTGAAAAATATTCTGGACACACCAAATTTTAAATAAATGAATGAATGTTTCTATTTTCCACCATCAACTACGACTTATTTATGAAGTTTAGAATGTTAAAACTTTAGAAAAACTCAACATTTTTATAATCTTAGACCAATTAATCTTGAGAAACCTGCACGCTGATTGGCGTATTTTCTTTGAAACGATCGATGGAAAATCTAAAATTCTTTTTTTATTGAATAGTGATATTCTAATTTTCATAAATCAGTCAGTTTAAGAGCTTGATTTAGTTGATTGGAAATTAACTCCTTTTATTTAAAATATTAGTGTTTCAAGAACATTTTGTTATTCGTGATTTCCACAGCAGAAGCTTTATGTAAAATCAAAAATTCGTTATTTATTACAGCATTTATTGAATCAAGTTACATAAAATATAATCATTTTCCATTTAGACCATTTTAGCAGATCTGTGTCTTACTAAAGGTTTACAAATTAGTTGAGTGGCCCTGATTTGAATGGATATCCTGCTCATATTAAACAAAACTTGCCTTAAAATAAAACTGATTTATTGGATTAATAATATAGAGAGTGTAAAAGATCATAAAATAACTTTTCTTGAATTTATTTAAAAAAAAAAAAATATATCATATTTGTTTCATTTCCTACTAACACGTGCTGAAAATTATATTTTTGCAGTTTTCATTTCCAAAAAGATTTAATTTATTTTTAATTGGAGTTTTAATCAATGTGATGGTAACACTTTGAAAAAAGCTGATTTGTTCCCATGAATGCAAAACGTGCTTAATTTCAATTTTTATTTTTTACGAAAAAAATTATTGAAAAACATAGTTAAAATATTTATTTAAAAATTCATTAAAAATAGAAATTTAATTTTAATATTAAAACATTAGTATCATTTAAAAGATAAATTTTTGATCTTTAACTTCATGTAAAAACTTTTTTGTGCCGTAATATTTTCGGAAGTTATTGCAGAAACATGTCAAAATTTCGCTTAATTTTTAAATAAATAAAATTCTAGTTATAAATTCGAAAAAATAACCCCCAGGTGCACATTCCCGACCTCCAAGGTATACACGTGCCAAATTTGGTAGCTGTAGGTTGAATGGTCTGGCCTGTAGAGTGCCAACGCACACACACATTGAGCTTTATTATAAGTATAGATGTATAACACAACTCTCCAGTTCTGAGAATGTTTGTTCAAAGTATCTAATGATTTATTTCAAGAATAATTGGATCTAGATACTATTAATCGCTACAATCAAATATCATATTCATAAGAGATCAAATCAATAAGTTCAAAAATCTAGTCCCCATTAACATAAGAACATTGAATTAGAATATATTCAATGAACTCCAGGCCTATAAACATGGGAAAATTTCGAAGATATTACGTCAAAAACTAATTATTACTTCATAACCAAATGAAGATTCTAGAACCAGATTACCATTTATTAATTGATATGTACTTTATCTTAAACATGGACATTATTTACAATATACTTGAAATAGAAAATTTTATGGATTTCAAAACTAACAAAATTAATAAAAATTTGCATTTTCTCAGGAATATAGATTACTATTTGTATCTAAAGAAATTACACAAGATCTGAAATATCAAAGAGTCGTATGCAGAATATGTAGATTATATCATGTTTTTCCTACTCTTCTTTTTTCGTAATTAAATAAGCATGCTATACATGGCTGACACCCTTATGACATTGATTTTTTTTTAAGAAGCAAAACATTTTACTTTTCTTCATCAATACTTTATTTCCCGATTTAAAATTTGTTAATTCTTCCAACTCCTACATTGTTCCAATTTTTTCACTAATAATTGGAAAATTACAGAAAATGATTTATCTATCAATAATCACAAGAAAAATTGACAAATTTGAATTCAAATATATATATATATATATATTATGAAATCCAAATAGGTTAATAGTTTAGATAGATAACTGTCAAGCAAATTTATAATATTCTACTGTAGTAATTTAATAAAGAGGGAAAAAATTTTAAACTCAGCTCCAAAGAGGTATCACTAAAAATTACTTTCATAAGTCATAATTAACTGATAATTACAGAAAATATTAAAAGATCTTTCTATGAAGAAGCTTAAAAAATGATTTGTAAAAAGTTATCCTTCTAGAAATAAAATTTAAAAACAAAACAAGGATTATCTTTACATTTAATGAATAATAACATATAAGAATTATTTAACATTGAAATATGTAAATAATTTTCATCCCATAATTTTAAAGAATTTTTGCTCTTAACACACAAGTTATAATTCATTATCACTATTTTTTGAATCTAAAATAAATTATTACAATAAGTCACATTAACTTTTAAAAATTTAGTTTTGACATTCGTAGTATAAGAGTAAATATTTTAATCTAGTTTGACACAAAATAAGATAGGAACTAATCTATCCTAAATGGTACTTTATTATTTTATGATTATTTTAACTCAATTTCATTTAATGCTTCAAATCAAAGACTATTTTAAAAATTAACTTGTTAATAAGCGAATTAAGCAGCTTATTGTTATAGATTTCATAATTTTTTATAAAACAAAATTTTATTATAATAATATTTCTGTGATACAAAAAATACAAAAATTAAAACTATGGAATTCAATAAAAACCTCACCTATCATCAGGAGATGGAGATCCTGATCTAGAATCATTTCCAGAATTATCTGAAAAGTTCAAGAAGGAAATGATTATGAGAATTCATTGAAGAACATTTTATATTATAAGCAAGTAATTATTGCATTAATAAACGTTATTGACAAAAATAACATCTTTTAATTAATATCACTTAAAAATAACCTACATCAAGATAAAAATCACAAAAATCATAGAGTAAAAGTAAACAAAGTAGCTTTAAATATGCCAGAAATCTCTTAGTAATCTGGCAAATGTTTGACCAGGGGAACAGATAAAATTTAATAAAAGCATCAAATTAATGGAATTTCGTTAAAAAATTCATTTTAATAACACAATATGCATTCTTTTCAAAATTCTCAAAATTATACAATGTGTATTAAATAGTACAAAATATAATTCAAAATCTGAGCACTATTATTTACATTATATTAAGATCATGATTATCTGTAAGCAGTGAAAAATATGTCTTAAACATACCCCATCTATTAATCATCCAACCCACTCATCCTTCTGAAAATGCAGGCTTACTGAAGTAGCTGGATTTTAGACACTAAACTTCCAAATTAGAAATATTGATATATATTCCAAAACTTCCAAATACCGTATAAAAATTGTAGTTTAGCAAGAAATTTTTCAAATAAATCAGTAAGTTTTTTTTTTTAAATTTCAATTATTAATTTCTTTGTGCTTTTTAAGTTTCAAATTTTAATTTAATTATTTTGATTATTCCTTTCTATATTTTTAGTGCTAAGTAAATATCCATTCTGAAAAAATAGCAGGGGGGAAAAAAAGGAAAGAATTTTAATTGCCATTTAATCATTAATATATTAACTTGTGAGGGAAAGTTCATGCTAATAGCAAATCTGTAATTTTTATTAGTTCGAAGAAAAAAAAAGGGAAGGAGGTAGAAAAAACCTACCCTTTAAGCAAAAAAAAAAAAGTTCTAAGTAGAAAAGTAACAATGCAAATTCTCTTCATAAAAAATTCTCCCACACCAGAAATTTCTTGACAAATTATGAAGATGAATAATTATTTCTTGCTTCTGGAACCTTTAAATAACTGTGTTAAGAAACACTGCCAAGTTTTTAAATTTCGATGTAAATTTTTACCAACCAATCAGTAACTTTTTATTATCTCAAAAATAGATCGTATATTTTTGGATGAATTTGATACCTTTTATTCTGTCTTAATCAGAAGATTTTTCAGTTATAGTCAAGGTAAAGAGGAGGAAGAACCAGGGCTTATTTTATTTTTTTACAACATTTTAAAATAAGAAAGAAAGTTTTTAATCACTTTTTTCCTAGTCCTATATATAGTTGGATATGTAAGAGTTATTATTTTATATTATTCTTTCAACCTCTAAAAAAAATTTACAAATTTTAGGCAATGAAGAAAAATGCATTTTATTTACCTGACTCTTCATTAACAGCAGTAAGCTCAATAAATCCAGCTAAATGCTCATTAGCTTGTTGCACAACATGGAACAGCAATTGTTCTTGAACAGCATTACTTTCAATCACTTGTGCTAACTGTGATTCCAACTCTTTGATTTGAACTTCTTTTTGACTATTTTGAAAACACTACAAAAAAATATATAGCATTTTTTTTATAAAAACTACCTATTATAAATATTAAGAAGGGTTTTAATAAATTTAATAATTAAATTCTTAATTCTTATTTGTATATCTATAAAAAACATTTACAATATTCACAATAAATTAAAATAATAAAAACTCTTCTTTATGATAAAAAATATATATAACCTAAAAATTAAAAAAAACATCAAAGCATTAACTATTTAGAGAAAAAATCTATCTATGCTATCTATTATATACAATATAAGAGGAAATGAGTGAATACTCATATACTAGTTATAATGGAATAACATTACTCCATAATGTAAGTGAATGGAAAAAGCAAAGTCATTCAATAAATATGAATTTAAACAACTTGCAGTTTTTAAAAAGATAACATTTTTGGACATGCATATTTCCTGTACAATTCTTCACAAATATCAAATATTTGAACTTTGGGACTTAGTATTATATTAATGGTTAAAAAAATGAACATATTTTAAATACTGCAAACTTAAAAGAGATTTTAAAAATATGTACTTATAAGGAGAAAATTAACCTCTTAGTCATCCGTAATGGGTCTAGCACGTTCAAGTGAAACTTCTGCAGGGTGGCCTTTTTACACGTTTATAATGCTTTAATGTAAACTTTTAAATGTTTATAATGCTTTGTAAATGTTTACTTGTTTGAGTTTTTGTTTGTTCTAATGCTGCAAAAAGCATATTAAAAACAGAAGCTATTAAAATAAAAAAATACATATATAACAATAAAAAACTTGATAATATTATAATGAGAAATAAAAAATAAACTTAATTCCACCTCATTGTTCTTATTTCTTGAGAAGCTATAAAAGTTTATTATATTAAATAAAAAAAATCTTAAAATATTTTTTAATTTCATTTAATTTTTGATTCCCAAGCTAAACAGGCAATTATACAACTAGCAAAAAAAGTTTAAATGAATTTCCTACAAATATTGTCGATGAAATTAAATAAATTAATAATTAATCAAATTAAATTATTCTTTGTAATTTAAATATTACTTGTGTCAGTAACAGATCAAACTAAAAATGACATATGTATGTCAAAAAGGCACATTAAAGGTCTAGAAGCAAATTACTGGTAACATATTTTAAAAAGTACTCATTCTACATAATAATTTGTGAAGAAATCAACCTAACTTTAAGATTGGCAGAGGCATGCATGTCAGAAAAGTGATTAAAAATAAAATAAGTGTAATATTATAATTAAAAAAATAATAATAATTGCATCCAAACTAACTTTGAAAAATGTATTAAAAATTTAGAGAAACACTTGTATGGAAATTTTTGGCACAGAATATTTTAACTTTGAAATGAAGATGTAAAATGTTTTAACTCCATTTCATACTTCGGGGGGGGGGGGGGGGGGGGCAGACTAGTGCAATTTTTTAATAATATAATTACTTCTCCCAAATGCTATAAAAACATATACCTTAAATTTTATTTGAATCTGTCAAAAGGTATAAAAATGTATAAGGTTCAACAAAATATTTTATACAGAGAGAAATTAAACTGAATTATGTTGCTTTTATTTATTGATGTATTGATACAGACCTGATCTATAGCCATGTGGATTATTTTTTCAATTATATAATGTGACTCTTCTAGCTGCATATTATTCAAGGTGTTAATTATATCCTCAGGACTTATGTGCTCCTATAAAATATAGAAAAATGATCCTGCAAATTAGATATATACAGCAAACACTGTGATAATAAAAGCAAATATTTTATGCAGGGAAAAAATGTTATGCAAAGTAGTTATTTAAATATTACTTTTAGTCATAGGTTTGGTAAATAGAAATATACTTATTGTATTTCTTTAAAAAAAATACTTTAATCTTTCTGATTTTACAATATATAAATTTAAAAAAAAATCAAGTAATTTTTTTCCCCTTACTTGATTTAATAATTCAAATCAATCAAAAATTCAGTTCACAGATAGGGCTGTAGTAATATATATAATGAGAGGGGGGAAAATATTCTGGAAATATCAATTTTTTGATAAAAACTTTAACAAAATGATTTATCGATGCCATTACAACACACTACGATTTAATGAATCACCATGCAAAATTAAGTTTTGTTTATAATGCAGTACAAACATTTACTCAAACTTTTATAATTGTTGAATTTTACAATTATTTGCAAAGATTTTATAATTGTTATGTTTCATTGCTCATTTAGAATCCATTTTGAAAATGGATAAAATAAAGGAACACATATATTTTGATGATGATGAAATTCGATCATCGTCCAGCCCTATTCAAAGATATATTCCTTCTATGCAGCTACTAAAGGGCATTTTATAAAGGCATAATTTAGCACTAATTTTCCTAAAAAGCTAAAACTTCTTAAAATGAGAGAACATTTTTTTTTTTTTTTTTGTAAAATACACTTATAAGCAATTTTATGTGTAAAAAAACAAAATCACTTTAAACTGATCACTTTTAATTTTGAGGTAGAACTGAGGCATTAAACTTCAAGTACAATTTATTATCTGTCTAATGCTATTTTACAGTATTTAGACTCAGTGCAAAATCATCACTGAAAAAACTGGTTCTCTATCCTGTTAGATCAGTTGGGAAAAAGCTGCTTTAAAAAGATAACTGTTGATTTTTATAAATGTAGCAATTATATAAAAATGAAAATAAATATTACAAGCACAGAAAAATATACAATAATAAATAGATATATATCAAAACTAATGTACTTTTGCTTCTTCTAGTCCAGTTATAGCTGACTGACATTCAGACAGGTTTTCATGAATGTATTCAATGTTTGCTCGTAAACTTTCTATTTCATCATCAAACTCTTCAATTACTTTAGGTTCCTAAGAAAGAATATATATATAAATTTCAAAGGAAATTATAAATATTTTTTAACAAAGTAAAGATAAATGCAACTATAAAATATTTACACATTATATTTTAAGCAGAGAAACAATACAGTTAAGAGACATCTAATGCACCATTAAAAATTTGAAAAACATAGTGATTAAATATCAAGAAGTATTATTGCATAAAAATATTCATGTGTTTTTATGCATTAATAATTTTGCTTATAAAGATTAAATTCTTTTTAAAGATATTTTCAGTTTTAATGAATAGTTATCTGAACATATGTTAAGCACAATATAATTCTTTCTTTTTCAAAAAATCAAATATGATTTTAACCAATAACATTTTTAAGTAATAATTTTTTTCTCTCAATAAAAATACTTCCCTAAAAGAAATGAATTTCTAGCTTCTTTTTAAAAATATATCAAAGAAAAAAAACCTTAAAAATCAATTAATAATCCTGAAATAATAAATTCTTTACAAATCAATTTTAATAAACAATCAGACTGGCAAATTTCAGCAATGTTTCTGATCCATTTTTTAAAAGTGAAAGTTGATTAGTATGGCCTTCCGTCTGCAGCTATGGTCAAAATCTAATAAAATTTTAATGTTTCAGATTGCAATCAGGCTGAAAAAAAAAAAAAAA
Organism: Argiope aurantia; assembly: GCA_026543865.1. Lineage (NCBI taxonomy): Eukaryota > Metazoa > Arthropoda > Arachnida > Araneae > Araneidae > Argiope > Argiope aurantia. Next base: position 260,264 of record JAPMOR010001042.1, read on the forward strand.
AAGATTGCATTTTAAAAGGGTTTTATTTATTTATTTATTTTTAGAAAATCTATCTATAGCAATGATTTTCAAGACATGAGTACTGAAAAATTTCTGCATAACCCTTCCGATAATGGTCCCTAGAACCCAAAACAGCAACTTGTTCAAAGCTTATATAAATAATGTTTTGCCTTTGTTATTTCATAAATATGATAAGCAGAGCAATTTTGTAACAGATTTAAACCAACAAAGTATTTACTGAAGGAGACAGGTGAAATAATCAGACAAGTTCCCTTTCATCAGCTAAAAGAGGAAGGAAATAATAAGTCTCTATGAATGAATTTCATTCTTTATAACTCTTTAACTATTATAGATAGAATGATTATTCAAATTATAAAAATAATTTAATCATCATAGTGAACAATTTTGGTATTAAGAATTTTGATATTAACCACTCCTTAGCAGCCAATAATCATAATGCAGATAAAAATGTCAAAATATATGTTTTTGTTGTTATTCACTGAAGATATCACATTGTAGAATCTTAGCTTAGAGACCGAGTCCATGGAAGATTTGTAATGTATTCAAACAGTATACATTTTATAAACAAAACAAAAACATTTGGCTTTAATTTAAGAATTTTTTTTTATTTAAACTTTATTTTCATATATTTTAATATTACAAAGAAATGAGTAAGGAAGTGATTTAATAAACAAATCCTCATAGAAACTTTCATAACTATTCAATCAAGATGGATGTTTCAAGGAATTAATTATTATTGGTCACAAAAAGTCTATGGTCATCATAAAATTAAATTTGTAAAGGATCCCAATTAGCAAATATATTTAGAACAAAGCACATTTCACTAAAACTATATAAAAGAACTTTAAAAAAATTACTAATATTTTCTTACTAGACAAAAAATACTATTTCATAAATTTATTATGCTTTGAAATAAGTAGATCAAACAAAATTGCACATAAATCTCTTTCTCTTATTTGAAAAACGAAGATGCATAAAAATTTCATACCTTCTGTTCAAAAATAGCTTTCTCCCGTTTTCGGATGATTTTGTCAAGACACCTTCCAATCTTTTCTCTTTCCTGAAATAAATTAACACTATTAATGTAACAAAAATGAAATATAAATTCAGTTATCACTAATAACCAAGTGCAAGAATTTTTGTTATTTATTTCTAATTTACAGGATTTTGCTTTGAATAATAAAAATAGAAACATTATAAAAAATGAAAATATTTAAGATATTTTTAAACAATATTTTAATCTTCAAAAAATGCAGATTCTTTTCTCTTAAAAATTATCGTATTTTCAAAAAAAAAAAAAAAATACTGTCACAAATGACATAATACAGTGTAGATATTTTACAGAAATCACAAGTAATACAACATAACTGAAATATAACAAAATTTCTTTATAATAATAACATATTCTGTTAATAGCTACATTTATTATTAAAGACTGCAACTCATGTAATTCATCAGCAAATAAAGAGATGCAGAAAAGATAGAACAATTTTTTTATCAGAAAAAAAAAATTATCTTTTCTTATATGTAAGGCAAATAAATCAATGTCTAATAACATATTTCATGAAACAGATGCTCCAGTTAATGCTAATTAAAAGAGGAGAAGATAACAATATTATATATATATATATATATACTGAATGTATTTATCTGTTCTGTTCTTTGGAGATAACTGAATATCAATTCAAGTGATTATAGAGTCAATTTCAAAATTTAATGGGTCTGACTAAAACAAAACAAAATATAATTACATTTTATTTCTTCAACATTTTTTATAAAATACATACTTTAAGCCAGCGATCCATATCTTTTTCAATAGCTGCAATATTCTGTTTATTTAGTACTATTTTGCTAATCTGAAAAAAAAGAAAAGAAAAAAGTTATATATAGAAAAATGCTTAATAAATCTAAATTATTATGCATATACATTTCATCTTAATTTTTCTATTCAAATTAAGAATATCTCTTCTTCGTATTTTTAAAAATAAATATTAGAATGATTTTTTTTTTTTTTTTTTTTTTTTAAAGGGAGACAGCAAAATTTTGCAATGCTAGTACGGAATGTAGCTGTGATGAATTCTTAATTTTTGTAATACTGGTAATTAAAAACTCACAGTTTCAAATGTATTTTCATTAAAATAATTTTTATTTTATATTTGTCCATTATAGTGTACTAAAAGAATGTGATTTTATGATCATAAAATAACTATACAGGTCAGATGAACATTCATAAAATATTCTGTTTAAGTCCTGTATGTATTCTACAGCAATTAATTAGCACCTAAAAAATCTTTTACTTTTTGATATATTATCACTTCCAGTATTTGGCATAAAAAGGTAGCATTTGCTGTGTTTATAAAATCGACACACATTAAATTAATTTTTTAAAAAATTAAAAATATTGAATCAAAATTGCTCTTAAATATTGAATGGAATTGAGAAAAATATGAAAAAAATATTAATATTAAATCTAATCATAATTTTCATTACAATTCAAATTAAATAATTATTCATAATACTTGGCCTGACTGAAAATAATCAACATATTAAAGAAAGACAATTTTAATACCTTTTTCTCCAAAGTTTGCCATTTCTGCCTAGCAGCTTTAAGATGGTGAGGACCTAAAAATGCATTATAATTATAGAAAAAAATTATTGGTTAGAAATATAAAATAAATGATTTAAAACAACAAAGATTTTTTTGCAAATGTTATCATGATAATATTATGAAAAATAACCAATAAAAATATTTAAAATAAGAAAATAAACAAAAAATATTTCAAAGAAATTCCTGGCTTAGAAAGATTTTAATTGTCAAAGTTTCCTAACCCTAATTTCAAATCTATTTTCGAATATTACGAAAAAAATTATGGTATGTACAATTGAAGCTTAATAATTTTTAATTCTTTTATAGCTCCTACTTGAAAAATTCAAATCCCATCATTGTAGTTTCTAATATCTTCCAGAGTAAAAAATATGAATACATTCAAAGTTTTTTTGCTCTATATTACAGAAATATATAATTTCACACAGTAGATAAATAGAATTGAGATTATAAATTTTGATATATTGCAAGTACCTGACATCATAATAATAAACCAAAACACTGGTTGCATTTGCATAAACATTGACTTTTTCAATAGATTAATAGAACTGAGTGTATATTTCAGTATATTGCATGCATCTTGTATCATATGCAGAATAATGATGGCTCCTTAAAAACTTCAGGATGTTTTTGATCAGCACAGCACAATTATACAATAATTAACAGCACTCCCATACAAATACAATGTTACTATCATTAATATGCAAATATTCTTAATATATTTTCCTATATCTCCTTTAAGATGGAAAAAAAAGTATGATAGCATTATAATATATTAACATTACATTAATATAATTACTGAAACAGTTAATTATTAACTCTGTTTCAGTAATTTTTTATAGAATCTTTTTTCCATCCCCTCCCCCTTTCCCAAAAAATGTATTCTGCAGAAAAATTAACTTAAAATGAAGTAATGTTTTGAAAATCCTACCTGGTTTCACTCGACTAGGACTTCTTGGCGAAACATATTTCACAGTCCTCTTTTTTAAGCTCAGTATTTCTTCTGTCCTTTTTTTCAAAACTATTTCCTTTCGTCTTTTTTCTGCTTCAAGAGCTTTGATTTGACTTTCTTTATTCAATTTTTCTTTCTTTAACAGAGCAATTTCTTTGTTACGCCTCTGTTCTGAATCTCTAAATTTCTTGGATTCTTCCTTCATTTTATTAAGAAGTGCAACCTAAAAGTTATTATTAAAAGTTTATTAGAAATGTACATGAATAATTAAAATGGGGAGACAAAATAATAATTGAAAAAATCCTATAAAATTACAGAAAATTAAAATGAAGAGATGAAATAAACTAACTGATATTTGCTTTTGTATCTCAATATAGACGACTAAATGAAATTGTTGCAATAAGCACAATAAATTGATTAAATTAAATATCCTTACATAACATTTCTCATTATTTGTTTATATCAATAATTTAAATAAAAGAAAGAAAATTCAATTTAATTGTTTATATTAAAAATTTTGCCAAAGACGTTGACACGCTTTGATTTCATAAATTATGAGGCTTTACAATTTTTTTTTATTTGAAAATTTCTTTTCATCAGTACATAACAATAAAAAATTCAACTTTAATCTCTTTGGACAGGTATGTGCAAGTACATAGCAAAACAATGTGAAGTATTCTTAAAATAAAGCAAAGAACTCTCAATTTTTGAAATAATCATATTCTACTATTAATAGTCGGAGAAAAACAAAGCACATTATATATATATATATATATATATATATATATATATATATATACACAATGTAATTTGAGATTCAGAAAGAATGAAACATCAGCAACAAACTCAAGTTAAAGTATTCATAAAAAATTAAATCAATTTAGCATGAATATGATTAATAATGTCTAGCTTAATAATAACAACATTACTAATTCTAAAAAATGAACATACTTTTGTTCGTTTCATTTCAGCAACTTCCTGTTTTAATTTTTTTAATTGGGCTTCAGTAGAAGAGGCAGATGACATTAACTGCACATGGTGCTTTTTAGCATTCTCAAAATTCCTCACATCATTTCTCAAAGATGATATTTTTTTTTCATAATCTGCTCTTATTCTTCTTTCCTCTGATTTACTTTCAGCAGTTTCTGAAATTTTATACAAAGAAACAAATTCAAATTTAACAAATCAAGAATATATGCAATTCAATGCATGATAATATGATTTATAAATCTTTAGCATTCATATCATAAGAAAACTGAATGCTACAGCATTTGATTCTATTAATGTGTTACAAATGTAAGCAAAAGTATAATATTGCAAGTTGATAATATTTATCAATGGAAGTAAGTGCGCTAGAAAAAAAATGTAAATATTTGTACTGTTTAAAAATTCTTAATAAATATTTTGTAAGTAAACATAAAATATTACATATTATATGTACTCTTTGTAGCTTATCTAAAATAAACTTTTCTTGCATATATTTATGATAGTTTCAAAGAGAAAAAAGAATCTAGAATATTAAGCTAAATCCATGACATTTTTTCTCCATATCCCCAATATATGCAATAGAGAATTTTTCTTATATATTTCTATATGTTAAATTATTTTTAAGACCATGCTAGATAGCCAAAACAAGTAAGAAAAAATATTTTAAATTTAAGTATTAAAAAGCTCTGTACGAGAAAAAAAATCACCAAAACTTATTAAATAAAAACTTAATAAAAGAAAATTTACTCACTACTAAGATTTGATATAATTTTATCTCTTTCTTTTTCAGCTTCCAGAATTTTTGTTTGCAACTGAGCAATCTTTTCTTCATAATGCTGTCTCATGTTGTGCAAGCGTTTTTGACTAATTTCTAGCTGTTTTATAAGTTTTTCTTTCAAGGAAATATCACAAGTAATCTCAGCTAAGTTCTCACTCAATTTTTCTGGAATCAAATAAAAAAATAATTAATTCTAATATTTTTTTAAAAAATATATCAATAAAAATTACAAAAATTAATCTGAAACAGCATAAAATGTATATAACAAAATTATCAAGATCTCTGTATGCCTAAGTCAAATAATTCATAACATATATTAATTTTAAAATTATTGTCTAGTTAGGATAGATGCAAAGAAAACAAATGAATATTTAAAATTTAATTAAAATACTACATATATCTTTTTAATACTCCTCAATTTAAAAAATCAGACATTTTCGATAAATCGGCCAGCTTTTATGTTTCTATCTTTAATATTTAATCATTGTTTAGAAATTTTTCATTGGTTGCCTCAGATTAAAATTTAACTAATTATTCAGGTAAGTGGTTTTCATTCAGTTTACATTCTTTCCTAATTTACAAGGCTAATTCTGGAATGTCTTGAAAAGAGCAAAACCAGAATAATATTGTATTCCATCTTAAATTTAGCAGATTATGACAAAGTTTTGTCATGTCAATGTCTTTGATTTCAGGCTACCTATTGTGTTCTTTAATGCCAAGGTGAAATTGAAAAGCCTTTTTCTGAAGGTAAAAGGAGTGCCATAATTTAATCAATGGATATTCACAATTTAAATCACAAATTAAAAACAGGCTTATAATGCCTATAAGTGTACAACTGCAATAAAAGGCAGATGGTATTAAAAATGATGTTTAAAAATAATCTGATTATTTCAGCATAGCAATATTTAGATACCCTGGAATTAATTTGATATATTCTAATATACTATGTTATTCAGCACAGATCATAAAGAATAGAGGTTTAAAAAACTCCTTATCTTAGTAAATTCTATAAACTATGAAAATTGATTCATATTAGAAAAATTTAAGTTTATTGCAAACATCCATTATAAAAAGCCTTATGTTTTCATAAAATAAAGATGAATATATATTTGTGTCTATGTTGACACTCAACATGTCAGGCCATTTGTTCTTACAGCTACCAAATTTGCACATATACACCTAGAAGAAAAGGGAAGGATTTGGACAATTAAAAAAAAATTTAATTAAAAATACAAGTTTTTTTTGGGGGGGGAGAGGGGTCCACAATAAATTACAAAAATATTATTCCACAAAAATAAACATTATATCATTTCAAAATTTTAAAAATTGTCTTTTTAATGATACTAATTAAATAGTCATGCAAATATTTTCTGAATTTTTAAGAATTTTTTAAAAAGACATTTTTGTTCCTGTTTTTGAACAATAGATTACATAGTTGTCCTGAAATTCAAACTGTTTTCAATGCTTCATCAAATATTGAATTAATGATTTTCTTTCATTACTGAAAATTAGAGAAGAAGAATTCTGTTTAATATCTGTGCAGTTTACAAGACATAAAAAAGTGAAGTTACAATATCGTAAAATTTATGATATGTGAACCACTCATTTACATTTTTAATAGCACTATGATGTCATGAAACTGGTCTCCATTAGAAATTTTATGTACGCAATGAGCAGAGTTATGCAAGATAATTAAACTTACACATCTTTTATGTCAAGCGATTTCCTAATATCACAAATGTGAAATTTATATCTAAATGATTTAACTGAAATTAAAAGTAGCAACATCCCTAGTGATGCAACTGTATATAATAAAGAAAATAACAGCAAATATAAAAAAACATAAAACTTTAATTCTGATACATTAAAAATCATTTTGTATGGATAATGTTTTTAAAAATTTATATTAGACAGTTTTTACAAATTTTATAGTCAATAATTAAATATTAAAGAAAAATAATCACAAAATTTAAAAAAAGTATTTAAAAATATCATATTTTTGAAAATATGTTTCATTTTAATTCATTATGTTAAGTTATATTATAATTTTAAGGTGTATCGATAACTTTACTTCTTATTTTCTAAAAGAAAAAGTTTTGGACTTAAACCAAGATACTAACCATCTTGATCTGTCTTTTCTGTATCTGAACCAGAACTAGTAGCATCATCTTCTAGAACATCTTCTTCATTCTAAAAATTTTAAAGAAATTAATTCATATTTATATATTTGAATATAATAGCGCAGTAAAAATTTTGTTCATAACTGAACATTATTAAATGACACCAGCAGATTTTACAGGTTTTTTTTAAAATCAAGATTGTAAATACTTTTTGTAGATATTAGTCAATACAAAAAAAAACATTTGAATGAAATAACAGAATGATTTTTACAGTAATTTTTTAAAATATACTTATAAAGATATCAATGCACTTGATAAAGAAATACAACGTATTAAGTCTTTTAAAAAAATCTTAGCCATTTACTGATAGATGTTGTAAATAATATTATGCATGCAATATTCAACAACATTTCTCCCAAAAATAAGATGAATAAGCCTTAAAATTTAAAATCTGATATTTTATTAAAGTGCAAACAATAAATCATTTACTTTATTTACCACAGAATATTTTGAACCCAAAAAGATGCATATTGTGTATTATATGGTTTACTGCATATTTTTATTTAAAAAAATAATAAAAAAATATAAAAAACTATAACTAAAGAATTTTTTAATTGAAGATTATAATAAACATTTCTCCAAGAAGAAAAGGATACCAAGATTGATTAAATTGTTTTAAAAACAAAAATGCTTCGAAAGAACAGAAAAATTTTAAACAGAATAGTTGAAACTATTTAGGGCAAAAGATTTTTATTAGTTTCATAAAAACTGATCAGAAATGTTAAACGATGATTAATCCAATGAATCTGAGACATGAATAATAACAGCTGATATCTATCTTCCATCATCTGAGAAGATGAATAGAACACCTTTGACATCTGCTAACTTTCTGCAAGTTGCACTTTTATTCCAGATGCAATAGTTAGAAAAATGAAATAAGAATTTTTAAGTGTATCATCAAAATCTGTGAAATGATATTTATTTTTTACCAAATAACTTTTAGATAAAAAGAGAAAGTAGTCAATCTTGCAAGGACAGAAAGAAATATGTTGTAGCAATCTAGTTAAACTAAAATTTAAAAAAATATCACCAATAATGATTAATGAATTTCAGTGAAGGAAAGAAATCCAAAATATGCCAAACAAAATTGTATGATTGCATTTTTAGCATGGCAACATTTCATCATTTGTTGCAAAATCTATTAGGAAATACCACAAATACTAGCTCATTTATTTTATCTTCTAGATGTTGTTTTTTTAAAATATTATTTATTTTAGCTTAGAGAACTGTAAACTTATGTGTGCATCTGGCTCATAAATAATCCATTTATAAATATATATATGTACAAAACATAATACATTCACCATCTCAAAAATGGATTAGGATGATAACTTTTGAAGAAGCACACATTCAATAAAAAATTTTTTGTTATCCTATAAAGGTTTTTTTTGGGGGGAGGGGGGTAAAAACGACAAAAATTATTTCAAAGGCAAGAAAAAAATGTTAATATTATATACCTCAACTTCTTCAGCATTTTCTTTTTCCTCATCACTCGGAACACCAGGTTCTTTTTCTTGTCTTGAAAATAATTTGAAGTTATTCTTAAGAAATACATAATATAGACAAAGGTACATTTATTTCTACAGAAAAGTAAGCCTTTTCTTGTAGAAAATGAATTCTATAATTAAAAAAAATCAATAATCATACATAGGCATCAGAAAGAAAAATTCTTTCATCACAAACAAATAAAAGAAGAGAATTATATGTATTTCATTAAAATCTAATAACTTTAAATACAATTAAAAAGCAGTATTTACTGATTTTTTTTAAGTTTTAGTTTTCAAACTATAAATGTTTTTAACATTATAAATGAAATGTTAAAATAAAATGAAAGGAATAAAAAAGAATTACCCTTTCAATTTTTTCTCTTTACGTTTTAACTTTTTAACATTTTTCTTTGCTTCTTCTAGAACTTCTGAAACAGATTGAGCTGTATCAATACGAATGTCATAATGTCCAGTGATAGCAACTGTGGAAGTTGGTGTAAAGGCACACTGTGGTAACGCTTTCAAAGCATTTTTACGGAGCAAGGCACAAGTTTCCTCATATTCAATAAGTTTGGCTCTACACATAAATAAAAACTGTCAATAAATGAAAATTTAAGAATAATTTATTTTACAAAGAATAAGATAAAACGCTTATATTTATATTTCTAGAATTAAAATTAAAGGTTGAATAAAAACTGGGATGAAAAATTAAAGTCACAATTGTTTACCTAAGAGATTCTATTTCAGTAACATATCCTTGAATGACAGCTGATATATCAGACTTTGAACCATCACCTAAAAACATTCCAGAATTATAAATTCTAGCAAAGTACACAGCTAATAACTTTTTTAAAAATTATTAATTACTTTTTTCAACAAGATTCATACCACTTATAATCCATTCCCCACTTTGTTTTTCAACTAGCAAAGCAGCATTTTTTGATGTCAAACGATCAATTGTTTCTTGAAGGGCTTTTATTCTTGTTTTTAGTGAGTTATTCTCAGATTGAAGCATTGTATTTTCATGATACATATCATTAATGCACTCAACTCCATCCTCTCTCACAATCCTCTTGCCCTGAAATTAAGACAACACTATCAAATATATATTCATATTTTTCATTTCATATATATTTTAAAATTTTTTCCTTTCCAAAACTTTTTGGGGCAGCTTGAAAAAACTTTTCTCAATACCAATTTTTTGTCCCAAAATTCCATCATCAATTCCAAAGAAAAGAAAAACTAATTATAAACTAATATTAAATAAAAAGACATAGATAGTCAAAAAAATCTTTAACAAAATTTAAGAAAAAGTCATTTTTTTAAAGAACAGTTTTACTTACAAGCAATTCAAGAACTGGATAGAGGAATCAAATATTGTTCTAGATACCACAATTTAACAGTCTTCTTTAAGAACTAAATTATCTTTACCTCAAAAGAGATAAATTTATATTGATCTTTCATCATATTAAGGTGTTTTTTTAATACTTTTATTGAAGCAGATAACAGTAACCCATGAAATTACTACTGCATTTCAATTTGAAATCTTTATTTACATGAAAATTAAAAAAAAATAATGTAAAAATGCAAAAGTGATATCTTGATGTGCAACTATATTCTTTATCATCATAGAAATATAATGGTTAATAAAGGTGCTTTAAGAATATGAAAGCCAAAACCATTTACGAACATATGAATATCATTCAGTCGAGCAAACAAATATACCATAAATTTAAGCTAGAAATAATAGCTTGAAGTGTGGGAAATAGCAATATATATTTAAGGGTTTAAATTTTATTTTAAAGCCTGAAGCTACATTCTTAATATATATATGTGAGTTACAGTGAAAATGCGTTCTGACAATCCTAAGGAGAACCAGTTTTATTTATGTTTCGTCTGATTAGTTAAATAATATAATTTAATCCAAAATTATTGTATAAACTATACTAACTATTACAATGTTTACGGAAAGAACCTATCATTGAAGAAAAATACTTTACTTAAATATTGTTTAATTAGTACAGTTATTACAAATTACTTATTTCAACACGGAAAATTGCTGTTATACTTAGAATTGCAAAGAGAACCATTTTTCATACAGAAACCTTCTTTGGATCTCTTTAAGAAAAATCTATTTTATACAAGAACAGAGGGCGAACCTTTGTCCAATTCCTGCAGTTCCTTTTCTTGCTGCTGTTCTCAGCGAAATGTCCTGATTCGGTACTAGTTCATGAGTCAAAAAAATTGCATGACTTCTCAAAATCAGTGAATATATTAAATTTTTGTATTGTACTCTGGTTAGCTGTAGTCTACTGCATACTTATAAAATTAATATAAGAAATAACCATATATTTATTGAATAAATACTTAACTAATTAAGTATAAATATCATTTCTTACTTCGAATACAGTTTGTTCAGAGCTCTATCTTTCGTGCCAATTTTGTACAGCCATCTTAATTTTTTTTCAAGCACAACATTGATGAGATTTTGCAAAACAACTTTTGCTCTATCAACTTCTGGAATGGGAACAATGACATTACCTCAAATATAAAACTCAGGATGTATCGCATGAGAAATTTTTTCATTCGTTTGGAGTGTTTTGTTAAGCATATGCTCCCCTAATTATGTTTATTCAGTTTCTTGCTCTTCTGCATTCATGACCTTGAAAATTTTCTGAAGTTCATTCTCATCTTCAATATTTTTATAATATCTGATGGCAAGATTGCAGTTGTCAGTCCAACTCTTGGTTCAATCCTAAACATAAATTTGTATGGTAATTATTTAATTCTTGAATGTAGAGCTCTGTTTTTCATGAACTAGACAAAACGAAGACTATTGAACCATTTTGTAGTTTGCTTATCCTTCGTTCATGAAGCTAACATATTTACTACATCTTAGTTGGCCATCTCAACTGAACCCTGGGACTAGCTGTATCGAGGTTTTTCATGAACATCTTTAATTCTGACCAATACATACATAACTGCTTTTTAATGGAACTTACAAATTCTCTTCCATTATCAGATGGCAGTATACAAAGAGCCCCTGATATCAATAAGATATCAAGTACTTGGAAAGCAACCACTGCCATTCCTTTTCTCTGAAGTAGTTGTAATAACACAAACTTTGTCAAATGTTTCTAGTAAACCATAATAAAAATAAATTCATTATCTGCCATTCATTATAGATTGCATATCAATCAAACCCACTTGGTAAAATCTATTCGTTTCTGAGTGAATAATAGTTTTAGAAACAAAACCTTTTCTTTTTTTTCTTTTTTTCTGTTGACATGTTGATAAACGACATATGCAATAATAAAAAAATTTGTATCATCTCAGTAGTTATGTTAGCAAATTTTCTTGAATTTTCCATTTTAAGTCTATCTCTAACCCCATTTCCTATGACCACATGTGCAAATTCGATATCATCAAAAATTTCTTCAACTAGTAAATAATATTTTATGGGCACATATAAAGAAACCAACTTTCTTACTCCACTGATTTCAAGTATGTCAAATTTTTTTTTATCTGCAATACTGAACATAAATCTTGCTGACAGCAGATTTTTGCTTCTTCAATCACAGATAAGCATTGTATTCATCATGTGTCATAGCTTTAAAGTTATTGTGTTTTTTTTTATTTGTAAAAAAAATTGTAATTGGCCTAAGAAATTAATTTTATTTATTTTTTAGAAATATATTTTATATTCAATGTTAATGCTTTTAGGCGCAAAAAGCACAAACATTTTCTTCACTCATTGTAAATAAATCAACAGCACAAATACGTTCCAGCATGAATACAGCTAGATGATTGAACTTGCTTTGAAAATTTCACGAACAAGAAATCTAGATTCAAATGGTTTTAACTGGACAACACCTGAAATAACAAGAGAAAACGGGTTTTCCCTAGCACTGTCAGATAGAATGCGTTTTGCTTAGTGAATTCAGGTTCTCCCTAGTGCTGCCAGTGAAAACATGTTTTACCTAGTTAATTCGCATTTTGACTGTTTTTGGGTTTTCACTGTAATACACACATACACATATATATCTTTTAAATATATATATATATGTGTGTATACATATATAGACTTTGAAATAAGTTTTAAAAACTTAAATATAAAAAATTAATATAAAATTAAACAAACCTGTTTAAATTCCATTAATTCCATTTGCAGATTTTCAACCTGCTTAATCAATGCATTGATGGTCTGGCTAGACTTATCTTTATTTGCAATAACCTTGTTCCTTATATTTTTAGCTCTATTTGCATATTTTAAAGTGCTAAGCGTTTCTACAAAATCTCTGTCTGAAGGTGACACACAAGCAATCATTAATGTACGACTGAAATTAAATAAGGAAAATTTATAAAATATTTGATAGAAAATAAATTTTTAAAAATCAACCTTATACAATACTTAAAACATATATTTCAAACAAAAGAGTTTTTACAAAAATGAATCTTTGCACTATCTATAGTATTAATCAAAGCACAAGAAGAAGCCAAAGAAATAAAATTCGGATGTGAAAATTTGGAAACAGAAAACCTATAATAGATAGTGATTTTTTTTAATGTATCTAAGAAACAAAACTTTTCAAACCAAATCAATTTTGATATATTTTTTTGCATATCACTGAAAAATTTTAGCAGTAAAATTAAAAATTAAAAAAAACAAACAGAAAGGAGACAAAATATGAATACTCGACAAATCATTACTTTCAAGCCACAATAATTTCAAAAAATTGCAGCTACATGGAATAGAATACATGATCTTACAAATTTTTTATAGCATTCATGTTCTTTCTACATCATGAAGCATAAATGATATAGCATTCACATCCAAGATCATGTCAAACATCACATCTTCAAAACAGATCTGATAATTTATTTATTTTCCTATTTTGCTATTCAATTTCATCTTAGGATGATTTTCTTCCATACAGTTACTTAGCTACTTAAATAAGTAACTATTTGGAATAAATATAATTCAGAATTTTATTTAATAATTCAAAATATAGAAATCTTTTACAAAATAATAAAAATTCAAATATAAAAAATAAGCATAATTTACTTTTTCTAAAAAAAAATCAATTACAAGGAGATTACTATTAGCTATACATATCAGCAAAGGTGAAAGTTAATAATCATCAACAAAATTAAAAATTCTCATATTTACATTTATAGTGAAAATACTTTTAAGGTATAATTCTTCTTCATTCATTTTGAAAAAGTTTATTTTTGCAAAATTAAGTTTTCAAAAAAATATAATTCTCATATATATATATATAAATGTTCACCTGTTGCCTCCAAGAGAATCTTGAAGTAACCGAGTTAACTTTGAATCCCTGTATGGTACATGAGTTGCTTTTTTTGTCTTGTCACCTAAAGCAGATATAACATTACCCAAGGCAAGCTGCGAAAAAAATTTTATAATGTAAATAAATTGAATTTTAATAATTTCAAATCTTTACTATAATAAAATACTTTTGCATACAACTAATTAGCAACTAACTTTAGCAATTAATAAATGACAATTTTATTTTTTGAAAGTTCAAACTTAATTTCATTTTTGTTGTATTTTTCTTTACTTTTTCAAAAGCATGGAATAACTTTTTGAACAATGAGAATCTACTTCATTTTACAGCGACCTAAATCAAAAAATACAAAGATTTTTATTTTATAAAATTCATAATAATTTGCAATAATTTTTACATCAAAAATTATTTTACAAAATGAAAATAAAACAGAAACTCAATATGAAAGTTATATCATAAAAACATTAAGAGAAATTATTCCAGAAAGGATGTTATCTAGATTTGAAACAGATAAATTTAAAGTATTTTCACACATTCTTCATCTAATATTTTCAGTTTTCATTTTGTCAACTACATCTCCCCCCCCCCCCTTTCTTTTCTGTTTTTTGAAAGTATAATTATCAAACTTTCTAACAAAAATTACACTAGCAATTTAACTGAAGGAAATACTGAATTGAAACAGCAGTTTACAAGCACAAATTAATAGAGTTTAATAAACAAATTTTACGAAGTAAATATAATGTAGTGGTAGATCTTATAAAGCAAAACTCTTAAAATACAAATAATAATAATAATAAATGTCTATATATCCATGAATCTAGACTTTTGTATTACTGATATCTATGCATGTACCTTAAAAAATAAAAATTTCAACAGAAGCAAAATTGCTTTCGATAACGAAGAATATTAAAATGCAAAACAGTGGATAAACAGCAATTGAATACCATTCAATAGCAATTATATATATTTACTAATACATATTCAAAAAAGATGCAGATGAAAGGAAATATAGCACTCATTACTAGAAAGTTTTATTTTAATACTGTTAAGAGGATGATAATTTTTATTTTTGGAATCACATGTTCTGTATAAACCTGTAAAAGTTCATTATAATGAAAAAAATTACAATTAAAGAATGATCAAAGCTCCAATTACATATTTCTTTTTCTTACAGTATATATTTGTAATTTTTTATAGTTTTAATCACAATAAAAAAAGTTTATCCAACTAAGCTTTATCACTTTTTTAATTCAAATTATATATATATATATTACTTTATTGGAATTATAAGAATTTTTTAACAAGAAGAATTTAAATATGATAAGAAAAATGTAACAAACATGAATATATAAACAAAAATAAAACATTGGAAAGGGGGAAAAATCAGTTTTCAACACTTACAAGACCTGAGTTGATACAAATACTTTCTTTCTGCCGGTCCCCTGTAGCACCAGTACGTTTTAGTCGCTCAGATCCAGCAAGATCAACAAAATGAAATTTTGCTGTAAGTGTTTCAAATTCATTCAAGGATTCTGTATGTTTGTGATAAGATGAATTACATGTATCCTCACCAGCAATGGCCTAAAAGAAATTTTTTTTATTTACACATTCAGTTGTAAAATATTATTTCTAAGAAACAGATTTCATGAAAATAATGAATTAAGTAGCATTCTAGTTAATTAAATTATTTATTTAAGAACACAAACAAAATTTTAACATGCATACTACAGGCCATGACAACACATTTTGACAATAGGTAGAAAGATGAATTGCTACTTTAATCATTTAAAATAATATATACTTCGACATATCCTAAAGGTAACAAATAATCATAATAATTTAGTTTTATTAAATAGAATGCTGATTCATAGATTCTTTCATACATATATAAACTATTTTTAAGCACAATAGCATAATATTTAAATTATTTAACAGATCACAGAGTATGATATACATATATATGGATCTCACAATATTATTTAAATGACATTAGCAATAATTACCAAAAAGAAATTATTTTTTTTAATATTTCAAATTTATTCAATCTTTAAATAATTAATATGGAAAATAAATGCTTTTGGAAAAGTGTATAAACAAAAAGGGGAAAATAAAAAAGTTCATGATAAATGCTTGCAAAAAGAATGTATTCTGCTGAGCAAGTACAAAAAGAAATTTTCTTTGGTACCAATACAAAAAAATAAATTAATTAATTTTAATAAAAAATAAGGAATAAAACAATATATATAATGAAATTAATTAACAAACACTTAAAAATTACTTTAAATATTGCATCATACGTAATCTGATTTGACTTCTCATCATGCTACATCACTTTAAACAGACTTTTTTTTTTATTTATTTAAAATAAAAAAAAATGATTACATAAAAATAAACAAATTATGAACTTAAATCTCATCAGTTAAATCTCTGTCACAAGTTATTATTAATGCAGCAAGTAATTACCAAACTTTTATATAAGAATGCAGAAAATTTATTTATCTTGAATTTTTTTAAAGATAATCCTCAATCATTGGAAAACATATATATTCTTCTCTTATTTTCAATATATTTGTTTTTAATTACCAAAATCTCACAGAAAATTGTATTTAAAAATTTAAGTAATATCAAAAGATAATAGCAAATATTTATAATATAGTTAAAGATTAGCTAAAATTGCAAAATTACACCAATACTAATAAGATAAGAATAAAATGTTTCATAAAAATTGCATCTATTTGATAAACTCTTTACAAAACTATTGGGCAGATACTATGTCATTATTACAGAAACTTGTAAATTTAAACATTTAAATTTACAAACTCTGTACTAATTTATTTTACAGTAACTAATTATCATAATAATTCAATTACCTTTCCTAATTTTACTACTCTTTGTTGCTTGATATGAAGGGTAAATATAGCATGAGATCTGGAAGACTGTGTGTTCATACCCGTGCTTGCTGTTGTTCTAGAAAGTGATCCAATTTTCAAACAATGCAGAGCCTGAAAAATGTAAAAATCATTTTTAGAGAATATAATAAAACATGGAATTCTTAATTCATTTAACTGCTTAATTATCTTTAACAGTTTTTTTTTTTTTTTTTTTTTTTTACAAATTACCTTTTATTTTATCAGATTGCCACATAGATTTTTACCAAATTTTTACATATTATCACTTATATTATTATTGAAAATTAAGGCATCATCATTAAGGCATTCATGCATTTCAATTGAAATCATTGTAATTAAACTAAACTCAGAGCCACGACAATATGCTTTCTTGACCGAAGGCTCTGGGGTACAAAGCATATGTCCGGGTTAGGTGGTCAGTCTAATGTGGAACCCCCAGTGTTTAGTTCCTAAGCATGCTTAGTACTCAGTATATGGAGCTACTGAAGGGATGAAAGGCTGAGTCGGCCTTGCCGAGCCTGAGGATCGAACCTCGAACCTGTGCATTGGAAGCGAAGCGCTACCACTAAGCCACCGGGCTAAACCCTTTTAATTACCTACAAGAAATCTATGAGTTAAAAGAAGGGTATAGACTGTTTTTATTTTAAATAAACTTTTGAAAAGGACAGAATTGTTTATCTTAATTCTAATAACAGCTATATTAGTGAAAATACCGACAGCTAATATCCTTTTAAAAATTCATCTTTTAAAAACAAAATTTAATTTTGTATTCTAATATTAAATATTACATTACAAATTTTAGCAAACAAAGAATTAAATAATACTTTATTATATAAGTAAGTTGTAAATAATGGAATAACTTGTTACATTTCCATGTAAAATATTAATTTTTAAAAATTACGCTTTTTGTTGCTGTTTTTTCAGGATCCATAGTAAAAAATTACTGCAAAAATTAAGCACCTCACCCAAAAAAAGTAAACACTTTTTTTTTCATTCATACAAATGCCAATATGCTTATTTTCTAATCACTGGATTTTTTCTGTTTTATAATAATGCACTGTTTTTACTAAAACATTGTTTAAAATTAATTTCAAATGTGTATGTTTTAAACTTTAATAATAATTTCTGTAACATTGAAGAAGCACAGCATGTTCTATTTTAAAACAAACGATAGCTCTTTGTTTTTGACAAAACATAAAAATTGCCATAAAAATGGGAAAAAATTTATCTTTACCAAAAAATTAAGTCAATTTTTGTGAGATTAACAATAAAAATCTGTTATTTCTTAAAATTAATAAATTACTAGTTAATTTGGGTGGATATATCATTTCTGAAAATGTTGGCATTGATATAGAAAAATAATTTAACCAAAAAAAATTTATTTAATTTTTACATATGCAGCAAAAAATAAGATTCACCATGTTGGAATAGAAAATGTAAATTTCCTTTTATGCTAACACATCATATTTCGCAATCTAGAAAATTTTATTTGCAGCCTTATAAAGATAAAAGCTAGAGCATTCCAGAACGGATACCATCATAAGACTGGCAATTGACGATAGAAAAATGCCCTGTTCTGTGTTATTCAGATTTAAAAAAAAAAAAAAAATGAATAGAGAAGAATAGCAATATTTAGGTATGATTAGATTATAAGAAAATTGTCTTATCACTTCTGACTTTTGAAGTAAAGGACTTCTTTTTAAAGTTTCACAATCTGAAAATGTAATAAAATTTTCTTACTTAAGCTTTAAAAAATATTACATTAACAATTCCTAATTTACATAAATAATAGAAATAAATTCATGAAGTTAAAAGGATGCAAACTCTGTAATTAGAAACAGGATAAAAAAAATATCAGTTGATGCATTTTTTTAAAAAGTGTTTTTTGAAGTCGGTGTGAGACATAGTTTGAAAAATTAACAACACTCATCAAATGACCACTAAGTTCATCAACAAAATGACCACTAAGTTCATCAGGTAAAGGAACTTATTTAATGAAGCACTTTAAAAGTTTTTAAGTTAAATTAAAGCAAAAAAATAAATAAATCATCACAGCATTAGCATGTTTAATATAACTCAACAGCTCGATAAAGTAATGATATTGTTTAGAATTTCATTACAATAAAAATCAAATTACACAGAAAAAACGCATTCATTTAAACAAAATTGGTATCATAAGAAAGCCAATTTTTTAAACCTCTAAAACAGAGTAAAAATAATTTTTGTGTGGTAATATCTTTAATATTAAGTGAAAATACATTAAAATTCTGTTTTATTTTTTAATTAAACCTAATTAAAAATTTGAAAAGGCTTGTAATATCCAAGAAGCAACTTCCTGCCAAATTTCATGCTCCTAACTTCAATGATTTATCAATCAATGGCTCTGGCAGTCATAGATATTTCAATATAAAATAATTTAATAAAAAACAAAATTTTTTAAAAAGTTTGAGTTACAAAAAGAGAAAATGCAAAATTTGTTTTTAACAATGTAGAATTTTAGCCCTGAAGAATAAAAGTTAAAAAAAATTTTCAGATTACATTAAAAATTTTACGTACAAGAGATCTAGGAGAATATTTTTTTTTTATATGAAAACAAAAAATTGGTGAGATTAGTCCAACAAAGGGATGGGGACACTTAAAAAAATCATAATATTGAAAACCTATAGTTTCAAGTCAAAATTTCAAGCAATTGACTAATGGATGCATACACCATAATGAATTACAATTCATTGTACTACTGTAAAAATCTCTTTAATAAGTTGTTCAAGGGATTGCTCTATAATGATTTATTATGAAAATGAAGAGTGAACTGTAATGTTTTAGTGAGTTTCACTGTAAACATTTTCAGACCAGCTTTTCCCATGTTCAATTTATCTCTTTGGTGCATCAAATTTATCATGTTAAATTCTTATTTTCTGTTGATCAGAGAAATCTGCGCATTCTCCATTAATAATACATAAAAGGTTAAACATATATTTTTAGACATAAATAAAATAAATTTTTTAACATCTAAAACATTAAAAATTGAAGCTCAAACATTTTTCAAGTCATAATAAGTATTACACAATAGGTATTTCAAACTGCTTTTTCATGATATCCATTCCAATATTTCAATAAACGACAATACGTATTGTTGAAGAAGAAAAGAGAGGAGAAAAATGACCACTAAGTTTTATTTCAATATGTGTTGGCCCACTGTGTCTATTTCATCCTAAATTCCTTCTCCTAATTCTTCTCTCTCTATATATTTTTTCCCTCATACATCCGGTAAAAAAATCTTTACAACTGTGCCTTTGATTTATCATATACAATGTCTGGGGAAATGAACAATGAAAAACAAGGCTCTCTTTCCACTTCTCTCAAGAAAATTAAGTTCTTTTTTTAAGCACCTTTTTTCAGAAATTAAGCACCTTAAAAGTGTACAAAAATGGTTTTCAAATGTAAGCCCTTGTTAAGCATTTTTGATGATGTCATGCACCCTGCTTTTGTTTCCTGAAATTAGAATAGAAATACAAAATGGAACACTTTATAATAAAATGATTATGATTAGAAGCAATTTTAATGAGTTTCTAATTAAACTACAGAATATAATTTAATAAATTAGGGTTAGGAGTTTTTTCCCCCCTAATCTAATCTTTGCAATTTAACTACTTTGAATAGTCATGTTACAATAAAAAATAAGTTAATTAAAGCTATTTTCAATGGAAATTTGAAAAATAAAGGCTATGTTCTATCAAAACTACAAGAAGTTAAATCTTTTTGAAACTATTTTTAAGAAAAACTTTATAACATGAATAAAGAAAATCAGGAAATGCACAGTTAAAATAACTTACTTCTTCTGCACTAGTAACACATTGTGCAATAACGCCATGTGTGTAGATTTTCCCATCAGCATCTTCATGTATCCTAACATGCGTTCTTTTCTAAACAAAATAAACTTGATTTCATGATATCATTTAAAAAAAGACAGTTAAAAGTTGAAAAAATAATATATTAAAAAATTCTACCATGCAATTTTCAGTACAATTATTTTCTTCATATACAGATCAGTTTTTATTATTTAGAAATAATTGAAAAAAAAAACATTTTCTCAATAACCATGCAGCAGTTAGAAATCTAAAGAAATAATAAATTGGAAGAAAAGTAATAGGAAAAATATAAAATCCATACATTGCATCAAACATATTTTGAAATTACACTTTCCATTACATTATTAAATTTCATATTTGTCTTACACTTTCCAAAATTAACAGAATAAAAATTCTAACAAAATATCAATATCTAATTACAGATAAATATACATAAATAAACATATACTTAATGAATGGGAAAAGAGGACTGCAAAAATAAATATGTCATTCAAAAAAACCTAAAAAAAGGCAAACAAAATGTGTACACTAACTTATATAAAAAAAATCAATAAATTAATGTAGTTTTATGGGGGGGGGGATATTCATTATATGTTTTAATCAATCTTGATAAATACTAGCTAGCATCTATATTTATAATAAAGCTCAATGTGTGTGTGTGCGTGTGTGTGTTGGCACTGTAAAGGCTAGAGCATTCAACCTACAGCTACCAAATTTGGCACGTGTATACCTTGGAGGCCAGGAATGTGCACCTGGGGGTTATTCTTTTGAATTTTGAATTAAAATTTTATTTATTTAAAAATTAAGCAAAATTTTAGTGCATTTCTGCTATAACTTCCGAAAATATTACCACACAAGAAAGGTTTTTACAAGTTAAAGATCAAAAATTTATCTGTTAAATGATACTAATGTTTTAACCTTAAAATTAAATTTCTATTTTTAATGTATTTTTAAATAAATATTTTAACTATATTTTTCAACAATTTTTTTTTTGTACAAAATAAAGATAAAATTTAAGCTGCACGAGCACATTTCGTATTCACGGGAAAAAATTAGCTTTTTTCAAAGTGTTGCCATCACATTGATTAAAGCTCAACCTAAAAATAAATTAAATCTTTTTGGAAATGAAATCTGCAAAAATATAATTTTTGGCATGTGTCTGAAGGAAAAGAAACAAATATGAAATATTATTTTTTCAAAAAAAATAAATTCAAGAAAAATTATTTTATGATCTTTTATACTCTCTATATTATTAATCCAATAAATCAGTTTTATTTTAAGGCAAGTTTTGTTTATTATGAACAAGATATCCATTCAAATAAGGGCCACACAGCTAATTTGTAAACCTTTAGTAAGACACAGATCTGCTAAAATTGTCTAAATGGAAAATGATTATATTTTATGTAATTTGATTCAATAAATGCTCTAATAAATAACGAATTTTTGATTTTACATAAAGCTTCTGCTGTGGGAATCACGATTAACAAAATGTTCTTGAAACACTAATATTTTAAATAAAAAGATTTCCAAACAAATAAATGAATCACTTAAACTGACTGATTTATGAAAATTAGAATATCACTATTCAATAAAAAAAGAATAATTTTAGATTTTCCATCGATCGTTTCAAAGAAAATACGCCAATCAGCGCACAGGTTTCTCAATATTAATTGGTCTAAGATTATGAAAATGTGAAGTTTTAATAAAATTTTAACATTCAAAACTTCATAAATAAGTCTTAGTTAATGGTGGAAAATAGAAACATTCATTCATTTATTTAAAATTTGGTGTGTCCAGAATATTTCTCAGAATATGATACCTTATTGCATTAAATTTAGACTTCATAATTTTTGAAATATATTTATAGGCCGGAACAAAATATTATTATTGATTTCATTTCAATCCTTTTGAAAGCAAAACTAAAAACTAAATTTCATGCTGAATCTGAGAAATTTTTGTTGAATTATTGTTTGAGATATTACATAAATTATGAAAAATATTTTGTAGTTGATATAAGACTTAAATATCGAGCGATTCTGTTTGCAATACTCATATTCAATAATAATAATAATAAATAAATAACAATAAAGATGATAATAAAATAAAACGTTTGGTTTTATTAAAATTATCTTTATATTAATTGCAATTTCATCATTTCCATTTTAAATTAAAGTTGAAGTTTTACCGGAAATGACAACAAATTAGCAAAATATGTATAGTAAATTGAGCGAAACGATCTAAACAACAGTATAAGTTTGGTATGACTATCAAAATTTGAAGATTAAAAATGTTTTGTTTGAGAATCTGTTAAGAGACCAGTTACTTAAAATATTTAATTGAAAATTGTAGCGAGTGGTAATACTGGCGAACCGGCTGGTCGCCAAAGGCGGCTAGTATAAAATAAGAAAAGCTGTGATGCTCTGTTCCATCTTCTCAAATAAGTAGAAGGTTAGTGATAGATACACACTTCCCCATAACCTCATTAAAAAAAAAAACAGTTTAAGTTTAAACTGAAGAATAAAGAACACAAAGATGTGTTATTTTCATAATGAACTTTATTAGAAACCGTCAAGAGAACAAAGAGAGTCAGCTATAATGGATTTTAGAAATAAACTATTCTGTTGAATAAAAATTCGAAAACTAAATTAATAGCATGCGATATAAAATATAACTAATAAGCATAGTTTCTTTTTTTTTTCTTTCGTTTTTTTAAGATATATATGTTATGTGCCCAATAATCCTCAGGCAACAAAAAATTTTATTTTAACTATCTTAAATACAAAAATAATTTTCTCATGAAAGTACAGAGAAAATTATTTCACTTAAGCAAGAAAGACATATATTTATACAATAATGAAATGTATTTTTGTGAAAGTACTTATATATAGCATAACATAAACATTAAAGATTGCAAAAAAAAATAAAAAATAATAATAATATTAAACAGAGGATTGGATTTCCTCCTTTATTCAGATAAGATGTGTTCAGATCATACAGCTGAGATACTAATAGAGGGAGTGCAACCCTACTTTGGTGTATGACAAGATAAAATCACATGACTTGTGGACAGAATTTGTGTTCACTGTAACCACATTCTCCGTTCCAAATTATATTTCAATGGAAGATTTTTTTTCTCGCTTTTAATTGTTGGATTTTAAAACTTATTTAAGCCATGGTTAACTATTGCTGTGCAATTGGATGCAAAGAAAAAGCTTCTAAGGATAGTTCTGTATCATTTCACAGGTATGTACAATAAACATATTCTGTTTATATCCATTTTAAGTCAATTTAAAATTTCGTAACCTCCATCACTCAGTGATTTTGGTGTTAAAACTGAATAATATTTCATAGTTTGATTTAGTTATTGTATTAAATTTATTTAATTTGTTATTAAGCTTCATTTAAACTGATGTAATTACATTATATTTTGTTACTTGCTTTATTTTAATCTCGAACGTGTTGCAAGTACTTGGCTGCAAGCTTGGCGTGATTTTTTCTTGCCAATACCAGTGTTTACATAAAAACACTATAGGTAATTGGTAATGAAAACGGTAAAAAAAACACTATTGACCAATTAATAATTGTGTATTTACTTTAGTGCAAATAAAGTTCCTTATTATTTCCAATATGTTGTTGTTGTTGTTTTTACCATAAATATTCGAATCGTATTATACCGTAAAAGATATTAAATCATCATTGCGAATGAAATCGTGAAATTAAAGCGTTTTATTGAAAATGTTATATAGTAAAATTTCATAAATGTGCTAGTAGTAATTGCATGATTTTATAAATTTTAATTAAGATCTAATAAGAAACTAGTGGATATTCTAAAGATAAACTATTAAAGAAAGAAATACTATCTTTACAAATAAAAATTTTGTCTGAATATTATTAATCACTTGCGATATGCACATACCCTAAAATCACCGTTTTCGTAAAAATTTCGAATTTCCTTATTATTTTGTATTAAATCAACATATTTAAGATTCCAAAAATGATTTAATTTTGTTTCTGCAGTAGTTAGAAGCAAAGTTACCACCAACATTTTAAACCAGAAGCGAAATATTTAAAACTGGTATTAACAAGGAGAAGGCACGAGGTTTAAAATTGAGTTCGGAATGAGATTTTGTATAATGATAGTATATATTTAGAATGTCTATTAATGAAAATATTAAGACTCAATAGTCAACCTTAAAACTTTCAAATTAGCTTATATACTAATAATGAGTTACCCGAACGAGTGCTCGAGTAGTGTAGTGGTTAAATTTAACAGTTTTAATTAATATCTTTTTCATTTTTTATGCAAAAATAAATATTATTCAGAATATTCAAGAAAAAAAAAAAGACCTGGGTCACTTTTATAATCTGCTTTTATTATAAAAAGTTTTTTTTTTTTGTCTGCACGAGATAAAGATAAAAGTATTTGAACATGTAATGTAAAATTAAAAGATGTTTTGGGGTAAAGAAAAGAAAAAAAAAGGTTTACTTAAAGAAGAAAATTACTCGCTTTTAATTAATGCACAAAAACAAACTAAAAAATTAGACATAATTTAAATAAATAAACTCGGCTACTGATGTTAAAAAGAAAACATTATTTTCGAAACCAGTTTGCTTAGTTTTCAAAGAATGAATATATATAAAAATTATTTTGGAAATGTTAACCGGAAATGAAAACCGACCGGACCCAATGCCGGGAAACAAACCGTTGTGCGGCAGTCTTTGAGTATGCCATGATTTGCGATATGGCGCCAAAAAAGGCCAGATTTCTCACACGTGACTTGCCTCATGTTGCGTACACTTGTTTAGACTAGACACAAGTGACTAGCTTTCTCCATTTATATCAGTTCTATGGTTCAGATCCATTTCATCAAATGAGATCTAGAGACTTGATAAATTCACAAGTTTAATTTGGAGCATTTTTTGTCAATAAATGCACAAAATTAAACTGGAAAAGAAGAGAGGAATAAACGACGAAATTCAAAAGCAAGTACAGGTGAAAATGATGCATATGAAAAATTTTACTATTCAAGGGTGACACATTTGAAAATTACTGCAAAAGACAAAAAACATGAATGAATTCATTAATAACACTTCTTGAGAAAAATACAAAATAGCATGATAAAAAGTCAGAACCAAAAAAAATTATTTAGAAATTAAAGTGCAGAGGAACAATTTGATTCCAACAAATGGATAAATAGACAACATAAAAAAAAATATTAGAGATTTTGAGATTAAAAATTTAGAAAAATTGAAATAAAAACAAAATATGATACTATATGAAATTGATTTTGTGAAAGTCTTAATAATTTTACAAACAAGAAACATAAAGTAAGATTTTTAAAAAAATCTTTTAAAAAAAGTTGTATTAGGCAACAAAACTCAAAACTTACCTTATTGTCTAAGTCCCTTGTTGTATCCAATAAATCAACGACTTCTTCATTGTACAACTGTAAATCAGAAAGCAACATTTCAAACAAAAGTCTTTCAACAACTAAAAGTGTTTTCAATAATAATTTAACAATGATAAAAATATAAAATATAGTTTTCATGCTAAAGTAGTCTCTGTTTTCAATGGAAGGATTTGAAATCATGCATTATCTATTACTGCTATATTATAATACCCATGATGATAAAACTAAATAGTAAACATAATTTTAAGTCTTATTAAGATGAAACTCAATATAAAACTTAATTATGAAAAAGAAATGCTCAATTAATACAGCTATATTAAATATATATGTATTTTATTTCTTGCTTTAATATACTTCGATATAATGATAGAAACTTATTAATAAATATTACTAAGCATAATTATTTCCTTACTTCCATAAACTGTGCATTCACTTTAAATTCAGGTGGAGTGCATCCTTTTTCTTTTTCTTGAAGCTGGATCTCTTCAATCTTTTGAAATAAATGTTCAACTGCTCTAGGAATAATTCCTCTCTCTTCATGATGGAAACTATGATCCAAACCAGTACCCATGGTGTAGGTCTTACCTGATCCTGTCTAATAAGAAATAAACATAATTAGAAAATCATAGAAATTTTAGTCTGTTATAATAAAAATATTTCCAAGATCAATCTTGGATATATAAGATGAAATTATTATCTTATATTTTATAAAAAAAATAATAAACATACAAATGTTTTCAAATAAAAATAGTATACTTATTAATGATTGCATATAATTATATCTTAAGTATTACATATTTATCAAATCTTTCGTTATTATACCTTTCGATTATAATTAGAATACTTATTTATATAAACATTTTCTTTTAAAAAGCGAATAAAAAGCTGTCAAGTTAAAAATCCTAATTAAATACAAAAGCTATAAAAATTATAAAAGATAAAATAATTAGATATTGTTGAGTACTGAAATCAACATATATATGAGGGCTGCCCAGATGAAAAGTGAACATTCATGATTGGGTCAGAATGACTGCAGTTATAGCAGGGAACAGGGATATAAAGGGCAAGTAGGAGGTGTGCACTGCATACAGAATTCAACAGTGAAAGCCATTCATATTAGAGGAAACTGATCAAAAGTAAAGTCGTGCAATATATGGATGCTTCCAAATCGGAACAATGCATGGAAGTATGGTTTCTGATCCTTTGATTGCCATGGACTACTCTTGGTTAATTTCCTATCCCAAAAGAACACTATCAATTTACACACAATACAGCAATACTCTGACGAAACTACAGAAGCATGCAAAAGTAAATAGCCAGGCCTTTTCAGATAACAAGTGATCCTTTTCCATGGCAATGTCCACCCGCATGTTTTCTGTGAAACCCAGATGAGTTTAAAAAATTCCATTTGAGAATGTTGGAACATCCACCATATAGTCTGAATTTGTCACCTCGACTTCCACATCTTTGGGCCACTTAAAAGAGCATTACAGGAGACATGTTTCCATTCATATAACAAAGTGAAGGAACCTGTGCAGGTCTTCCTTAAGAATCAACTGCCATTTTTCTACAGCAAAGATATAAACCTTCTATCTAAACAATGAACCCATGTTACAGCAACCATGGCAATTTCTTTTGATTTCCAATAAAGGTATTCATTTCATTCAGCATGTCCACTTTTTATTCAGGCAACCCTTATATTATTAACATTTTTTTAATTATTGGTTTAAACATTCAAGAACTCTTATATAATAAGCAAATAAATTAAATATGATATCATTCAAATTTAAGGAATCAGTAACAATATAGTTGAAAGCTGATTGTAGGTGTATGTAATTAAGATTCTTTTTTTTTACCTGTCCATATGCCAAAACTGTTGCATTGTAACCATCAAAGCAACTGAAAAGAATGTACTTAAGTGAAAAAAAAATAATAAGGCAAAAACACATATTAATTTACTAAATTATTATGAATATGAAATGTAATTTCGAAATCTAATAATAAAACATCACATAAAATTTCAAATATTTGAATTGCTAAATTAAATGGTAAATATATGAATGCACAAATATAGAAAGAAATATTAATAAACCCTTCAGTAACCCTAATAAATAGTAAGACAAGCTGAAATAAATGATAGCATTTCATATAAAATTATTGCAATCTCATAATCAATAAGGATGAATTAGCATTAAATTCCAAACAAATTAATTTTTAACTTTTCTTTTGCATTGTTTGAATATTATTAATAAGCTATAAAGTAGATAATATAACACTTGATCATGAATGTTTTATAAATTAAATCAAAAGTATTAAAAAGAATGCTTGGTAATTGATGATACTAATTTTTAACAAGTAATAATCCATTTATCCCCTGATTACATATTAAATGAAAAAAGTAAAGCTTTGAACAAAACCTTCAAATAAGAAATTCTACTTTCAGAGTTCTTAAGTTGTAATGTTCTATATTACTTAAATTCCTGCAAATGGAAAAAAAAAGTAACTGACTTTCCAATTCCTTTTATACTCCAAGGTTTGTTTGTCTTGTTAAGTAGAAGCAATAAACTCAATTCAAAAAATATTTTATACTAAATGATTTCATTGACTACAACATTCAAGCTTCAAAGAAATTGAAACCACTGCTTTATTGTACATAAATATCTGATTTAACATTCAATTTTCATAGTATTATTTATTAATTTGCTTATTTAGTAATTCATATTTTCTACAATTATCAGATACTTATTTCTGAATATCAACTTTATTCTTAAAACTAAACAAAATATGTTAAAGATTTTTGAAAAGATTATACTATTTTCTCATTCGGCTACCTTTGACCTGCATTTCAACAGTCACATTTATCTTCATTACACAAACTCTAATATGATAAATACAAAGAGCTTAATCTTGTTTGCTTGAAATGCTAAATAGACAAAACAGATTAAAGTGATTGAAGGTAGTTTTCTTTTTATAAACAATTTTATATTGAATTTCTGCACAATCAGTTTTGCTTATTTTGACAGCAAAAGTTATGATATTTATATGCTTATTTAAAATCACAATGAAAAAAAATGACTTTCTTCTAAAACAAAATTTTAAAAACTAAGCATATATATTAAATTATTAAATGAAACAAATACAAGCAACAATCCAGTTCAAATAAATAAGTTATTTTAAAAACAAACCTACCCATCAACAAGTTCTTTAACACAATTTTCAAATATTTCTGTCTGAGGTGTTGGCATATCAAACACCTCATCAAAAGTATAGGATTTATCATTTCCAATCCAGATCTGTGGTTCATTTGGAATTGTTTTTGTACAAACATGGCACAGGTCAGCAATATCACGGGAAATTTGAGGACGGATTCTACATTAAAAAATGTATATATATATATATATATATAATAAAAACAAATTGTTGATTTAACTTCCTATTAAAAACTCAATACTCAATTCCCTTTCTATACTCAACTCCCTTTAATTAAAATAAGAGAATTAAATTACAATTAAGAACATTTTATTCAATGATGCATAATGCAAATTTCGTCAATTAAATTTCATAGATATCAATATACATATTCAGATCGCAATCTTAGAATATGCTAATTAAAAGTATTCAAATAAATAGCAAGTAACATGCTTAAATAAAGCAGCTATAATCAACCTTTCAGTAAATAATAAGTCTTTGAAATCATCTGATTTTTAAAATTATTATTTGAGTAAACAAATAATAAAGAACATTCCCACACTTTTGAAAATGTTCTCCACATACATTATGATTAAATTCAAACCTGATTAACTGGAGAAAATTCTTTATTTCAAGTAAAATTCATAACTATATATAAATATTAGGTGGGAACTTTTAAAAATATATCAATAAAAAGATAAAGGTAATAAATTAAAATATATAATTTACTCAATGCTTTTTTAAAATTTCCAAAATAATTATAAAGTTAATGAAATAAAACTAGGAATTCTTCTAAATTAATATCCTTTTATCAATAAATCTGAACATGTTTTTTCTCTCAAATTCAATAAGTTAGTATATATATAATTTTATTATATAAACAATATATGAGAATTACATAAGAAATATTTAATTTTGGAATATTAAAAGCTGTATTATTTCTGAGAATCAAAATTCATTAACATCTGATGCTTCAATTAAAAAATAAAATCTGAAAGCTTACATTAAAGTTTAAAAAATAAAACTATTATTTTGGAATTAATAAAATTTATTTCCATATGTATTACTATTATATGAAAATAATTTCATATCATAAGGGTATGAAAAATATCAATGGATATAAATTTCTAAAGTAAAATGAGTAGTAAATTTCATTGATGAGAGAAATTATCAGTTATATAACATTACATCATCCAAACAAATTCTGAAAAAACAGCAAATGTTTTATCATGAAACAAACTTTATTTCTGTTCAATATTTGAACTATCAAATATATATTGCACACTTTCAAAACTATATAAAAATAAATAAAAGATACATTTTTATACTTCATAAATTAAAGAAATGGAAATTTTACAGACAAGGTTTGATCATTAATTAATTATTTTTATATTAAGTGAAGAATAACTATCTAAAAATTCTAGTTGAAAAAAAAAGTTTAATTTCATAGTTTTTCCATACTCATAGAAATTTTTTGCCTATATTAAAATATTAAGAATTTGATTAAATATCTTTAAAGAAATTTCTTTTTAATTTTAAAAACAAAAAAGAAATGTATTATATTTATTTTAAAGCCTAGCTTCTTTTTAGGAACTGTTTTGTAGCTGGTTCTGAATTCGGCTACGTATCATTTAGACAAACGTTTCTAAGAATTACATTCTCTTTTTACACATAAAGAATAAAACCGATGAGTGTAAAAAACAATATGTTTTATAAATTTAAATGTAAAAACAACTTAGCAAATAACAAAATCGAACAAAAATTATTACTCAATTAAATGCGGGGGATTTTTTTTTTCAGATCTTAAATAGGAAACAATCAACAGCCGCCTACATAAATTAGAGCAATGGTGTCAGATGAAAAACTACGAATTTTCTGTAACCAATTATGGAATTAACTTATAAACTAACATTTGTTGAGAAAATACAACATAGTAAAAAAAATTTAATAATTACCTAACAACTACCTTCACTGCAGTATCATCCGTCATTTTTAATGCTTTATTTAACTACAATCATATTCCTTTAACAGGTGGGAAGTTTAAATTAAGGCACATATCAACAAATTCGTAAATAAAGTAATATATACACAATAGAGTTTAGCTGTAGTAATGCTGTTATTTGAGTTTTGGGAGAGATTTGTAGAAAGCAATAACAAAATCAACAAAATATATAAGTGATAAAAATTACTTATCAGACTAATTTAACAATTTTTTTCAAAAAGAGACATATTTATTTAAAATGAACTGATATTTTATCAAACAAATCAAAAATAAGAATACTGTTCGAACGGCACTTCCGATCTTATTTATCGGAGATGCCGGTTAGAATCTTTTCACCGAAATCTGAAATCGAAACTAGTACTATTACAATAGATATTGGCAATATAAGATCGTAGGCACTGAACAATTTTAAAATATACCTTAAGTAAACTTTGGTAATGATAATAAATAAAATAAACTATTTTGTGCTTTTTTTT
>JAPMOR010001042.1:292838-437062 GCA_026543865.1 Argiope aurantia
TGTTCGAATATAAGAATAAAAAGAAGGAGATAAATTTCAGTACACAGATTTAACACCTATAGTATAGACATTTATCAAATTTTGTGGCAAATTTAATAAGGGATTGAACGTCTGTCATTCTGTACTTTCAATTAGTATTTCGTAACTATTTTATTATGCACGGCATTCTCTGCCTTACCTTAAGTCCGCAATTTTATGTAGGGTGTAACACTTTTATTACAGCGTATATGAGAAAGTTTTGGGAAGACCATTTCCATTGATTATTTTGGTAGATTGAAACCAAAATGTGATACAGAATACATTTTTAGTAACATGATTGCATACCAAACTTTCATTTTCATTCATTGTCGAAAGCTAAAGAATAAAGAAGGAGATTTCTGTTTAATAACTGTATAGGTTATGAAACAAATAAAAGAATGAAGCTACAATATCGCGATAGAAGGTATATTAACCGGATATTTTCATTTGTAATAACGCTATGATGTGAATTATTATGGAACTGTCTGCATTAGAAAGGATCGTGCGCACAATAAAGACAATTAAAATAACTTGGCTTCATTATCAGATAATTCAATGAAATTATGGACATGATATTATATCTAAACGGTTTATCTGAAAATAAATATAAGTAATGAAAGAAAAGTTTAATTATGACACAAGGAAAATTAGATTATTCTGAATGTTTTGTTTTTAATAGTGCTTGAAATTATTAGATTTGATTCTATTAAGGTGCGCATTGGACAGGACAGATATCAGGGAATTAAAATTATATGGCTTTGCTATCTTATAATTTGATGTTTGAAAAAATTTTCTTAGAAGAATGACGAACATTAAGTTATTCATAAATAATTTAATTGAAAACAAAAAATTACCCATTCTCCCGGTGAATCAGTAGGTCGCCAAAGACGGAAGTTATTAATTCATTAATTCAGCTAAAAATATTATTTTAGAGAACTAGATCATCCAGAAATTAGTTTGAGAAATATTAATTTTTAGATTTCATAATATTTGTAGCCTTGCAATACTAAATGTACTAAAGACAAAAAAGTGGAAGATAATAAAAATATAAAAGTTTTAAATACCATTTTATTATTGTAAAAAAGTAGGAAATAATACCTTTTTATCGGAAATAAGACAACATAACAAAGGAATTGAAATACAATGTAATCATAAGAAAGAAATTGTTAGATACTAATTGAAAATTAAAACAGGTTATAATTGCAGTTAAAATTTCAATTCAGTGTATTTCTATCAGAATCTTATTGACTGAAATTAGATATTCTTTCGAGCCTTTTTGCCTTTGTATTTCTATTCTGAACCAGAACATCCCAGAGAACAAACAGGGGAATGCAGCAAGGGTAGTTCAATGGGTTGAAGAGATCATGTTAAGTACCGAAGCAATTTCAAAGATGAAGTTATAATAAAGTTAGGGGAACGAAGAGTTGCTTACGCCGTTATAATTTTGTTTTGACATCAATATTTTTGCAAAAAAAAAAAAAAAAAAAAAAAAAAAAAAAAGGATTAAAGTATAAATTATAAATATCACAAAAAGATAAAAAAATTTAAATTTATTCTTTGAACAGAAATATTATTAGTGAGAAGAAGATTATATAGTATTATATTAAATATATAAAATAAATTATATTAAACAATAAGAATATTAAATATACAGATTGTATGCAAATTAAACATTTCATTTTAGAGAACTAGAATATTAATAAGTGTTAATTCTCTTCGACATGAGATTTTATATGATTGTTTAGAATATGGATTTAAATTTTAAGAAAGCCGGCTTATTAGACAGAGTGACTTGCATATGGCATCGCAGCGCCAATGGAATCGTTTTAGATCAGAACCGGCCTGCATAAAAGCAGGGTAATGCAAGAATGATTTGGTATGTCTTGAAACAAATAATTAAACAAGCTTACAACTAAAAAGCAATTTATTACATATCACAAATTGATATAATGACTTAAGAAATGTATGAAAATAATTAAATAATTTTAAGAAAGTTAGCATTTCAATCACAAAAAATTAACGTTTTAAAAAAGGGCTAAAATGATTGCTTCATAAATTTATAAGATACTCTTTTGTACGTGAATTATTAGACCAAAGTTATAATATGTGATTTTTGTTTCAATTCTGACACATTCTATAACAAATTTTATAGATAATATCAACATGATAAAACTTTTTTTTAAAAATTCGGAGCTTTGAAATGCATTGTCTAAGAAAGCAAAATTTTTTGACTAATACTAGATCTCAAGTAGTTATAATTATTGTTATTTTCGCTCTTGAAAAACATTTTTCAGTAGATACATGCCAGGAAGATGATATTTTTGGAAGAAACTTCAGTTGTGGTGGTATGTAGATTATTACGATCTGTGCAGGAAGCAACAAGACGAATGTTGTTGGAAACATTTCTTTAATAATCATATTCACACACTTAAACATACACTAACACAAAGACAAAGCATTCACGTGCGCGGCTTCACAGTTCAGCATCACATCTCATTCTAATTACAATCGCAATGCACTATGGGATGACATATGGGATGGCCTAATCAGGCATCGCCATCTAGTATCCAAAAGAGAAGATAAGAGTAATGCAATTGCTACACAGTTTATTTTATTACGAAAGCCATAATATGTACAAGGGGAACGAAAGTTTGTCCCAAAACACAAAAGCAAAGTTACAGAAATTTTTCCCTTCAGTAATTTTATTATGAGATTCTAATAGAAATTTCTTTGATGTATGTTGATTTCGTAAAGGAAATTTTGGATATCTCTATAAAAATGCCGTAGCCGTCAGAGATTTTTATTCCTTCGCTCGTGGCTGGAAAATTCCAAATTCAACAATTTTTCAGAATGAAGCTTAGAGATAATTAAATATGAAATGCTATTAGGATCAGGAAATAAGAGAAAATATTAGAATGAAATAACATGAGCTAATTTAAGATAAAAATTATGAAATTAATTAGGATATAAATTAAATTAAGAGATATCATTATTTACTTACATATATATGTATATGTAAATAATGATATCAATTTTATTTAAATCCTAATATATATATATATATATATATATATATATATAACAGTTTGAAAAAAGTTAAAATGATGAGGTTTAATGTCTATCTCAATTTAATTTTAAAAAATACGTTGTTGAGAGAATCGGGAATAGCAAGTTATGCAAAAAGGAATTAAATAACATTAAATGGAACCAATATTTCTTTCGAACTAACTAGCCGCCAAAGGCAATTACTGAAAAATAAGAATAAAAGACTAGAAGACAGCAGACAGACTGAGCACATAATTAGCACAATCTTTCTTTCTTGGCTTTGAATAATGACAGAAAATTCCATGAATAAATATTTGAAGAAGCAAAAAAAAAAACAGTTTGAAATCCAGTGCGACAATAATATCTATTGTTGAAAATTTGAGCAAAAAAAATTTTTAAAAAGTTATCGAAATTTCGGACATAATTGGTTTATAACCTTTTGATTTTTAAAATAGATTCAAAATAACTTTGGTGCAATAACATTCTGTGGGATATTATTGTGAAAAATGCCAAAATTTAGCTTAAGTTTGAACTAAAAATGAGAAAATTCGCTCTGAAGTGTACATTTTTATCTTTCAAAATATATTTGTAAAAAATTTAGTAGCTCTTGTTACAACATTCTGAACTGTAAAGTGTCAGCAGAAAGGCTGATACACATTATCTTCTTTATTATTTGTGAAGATATTCATTTTCACTAACTCATACATACGAAAGGTCTGAAGTGACAAAATAGCTTTGAAAAAGTGCACCTTGAAGATGCATACTTGTATCCTTTTACTCATTCATTGAAGGTCTGTCAACTCACCATTATGCCTATGACGTTTTAATTTTTCTTTTAATTGAAACTTTCAGCAAATAATGTTTTGATATAAAAAGAATTTGTTATGCCAGTTTGTAAAATTTCAATCCACCTATATCTTATCCTTCACTTTGTACTAATTGAGAAAAAGAGATGCTGGCAACCTGAAATAATATCAGGATTATAATATATGAAGTCGTATGATTAATTTATTAATCATATTTCACATCAATCCCTTGTTAAAATATTAATTAATTCCCTAAAAGTAAATAATATTAACTACTTAATTTGAGTTAGTTGGTTTTGATTAGCAGATTATAAATAGAAGAATTTGATTTCTTCTATATTATATACGCTTAGAATTAAAAAGGATTGACTAGAAAAATAAATAAATTGTCTGCATATCAAAATCATGTATTAAGGAATTTTGTCTTTAAAGCAATTTTAATTTTCTGGCCAAAAGATTACTAATGACAACTACGCATTTGCGTGAAATTCAAAATCTATTAATGTTTATGATTTTTACAACTACCAAATTATACTGATAGATAAATTGATAAAGTGAATATTTAAAATAAGTTTCTTTTTTCACATAATTATGAATCTATATTAGCTTTCTTATGCTGTAATTTTTTTCATGAAAGAAGTTTTTACAGATATCTTAATGGCCGCCGAATAGAAGCAAAGTCAATGATTCTGGTGACAAAAAACACGCTTCCAGAAAAGACTGGAATTTTGATTAGCAGAGAAGATACGATATTCTTCTAGAAGCTTCTTTTTTCCTTCCCAGAGAGTATGAAAACCCGATAGACAGAGCTGAAACGAATAGTTGACAGCAATCTTTCTATGGAATGTTGATTACTAGTGAATGTGAGCATTTTATCATGTTGAGTTTGTTTGATAACGATATGTTACTCAATGGAGTTTTTTTTACTTTTGCAAGTGCTAATTTAGTGTATGCTTCGGCTATGTTTGTGAAGAGAATATAGCATTATCCTGTTGGACTTTTCCCCATACACCCACCAGTCAGATTTTCTGTAACATTTTTTTTTAACTTATCAAGTAGTATAAAAAATATTTTATGTTTCTGAAAGCTATATGGAAAACCTTACATTTTAAGGAATTTTTAATTAATGCAATTTGAAAGAAACTAACTACCTTTGGCGAGCAGCTTGCTTGGCAAGATTATTGACTTTTAAAACTGTAAAATCTGTAATATGGAATGCTTTTTTTTTTTCGAAAAAATTTAACTTTGTTATTTTATGAGAGAAAAACAAATTCAAATGAATTGGTTAATTACAAATTTTAAAAAAAACTATACGTATTACGAAATAAAAGCGGAAGTGAAAATCCTACTACTTCAGAATTAATGAATGGCAAAAGTATGCGATTGAATGTTTCGATAAATGAGTTTGAATTCCACCATCCATAACATTTAAAAATATTATTACAGACAAAAATATTATAAAGGATAAAAATTGCAGGAAATCGAACTAATATCATTAGAAAAACTATTTTCGTGTCGTAAAACAATAAATTTAAAAAAAAATCGCAAAATAACTTGTTTTAAAAATATTGTTACAAACCTGCAATTCGGCTCCCCAGCATAGTTTGTTCCATCAACAGAAAGAAAGTTTTACAGTCATCTGAATGGACGGAATCCGTGTGTCGCGTCGGAGGTCGCAGAGCTTGGCGACCATTTGGCGACTTTGGCGCCAAAATAGATAATACCCGAAACTTCGAGAATTTTCCCGATCCGTCCAGTAGGAACCGAGATACGCCTCGAACGTTCCTGATTGGTTGAGAGGCTTCTAGCCCCGCCTCCTGAGACCTATAAAAGGGTCCACAGCTGCCAGAGCAGGCGAGTAATACTTCAAAAACAAATAACCCATATATGATGCACTGTGATTAACAAGAACAATTCCATCACCCTAAAGCTCACACCTACTAGAATTACGGATGGTGGGGCCTGCGGCCCCAATGAGCCGTAATCCCTCTCTCAACTATGCAGGCGAGTAAAGTCCGAAGACGGAACGCAGGAGTTGTAAGCGACAGAGCGGAGTAGGCGGAAACGACGGTGAGCAGCGACGGAGTCAAGCTCGTGCTGCACTGAGCTGTCCGCTACTGGCTGCAGTAGATTCTGGTTGTATGCTGCTGTGTATGCTACACGTCTCGGCTGAAGATAGTCGTCTCTATGCTGTATATAGTTATAGCTTTAGTGCTGTCCTGTGTGTCTTCGTGTAAATAAACGTCGTTGTTTTTATTCCACTTCTGCCTGCTGATTGAGCGTTCTTTACACCATATCACTTCCACTATCCAAACGAAACCAAGCAGAAAATTTCGTAACAATATGAACATCAGTTTTCGTAGATAAGTCAAGCACTTATCTATTTGGCGACAGTTAAGTTTATATCTGCGTCTGATAAAACTATCTGCTTGAAGTTTGTCTCTTGATTTTTTTTAATCTTCTGACTGACTTAACTGAATAGACTTTGGTGAAAAGATGAACCCTCTGCAGAATATTTCAAATAATATTTTGCAGTTCTCTTCGAAGTGTTGAATTATTTGCAGCTGTAAAAGCGTCCAATGAAGCAGTCTGCAATGGCTAGTTTGTTACGATGGTTTATTTACATTTTACTGTCGCCATACGATAATCTATCTATATACTTATAATAAAGCTCAATGTGTGTGTGTGTATGTTGGCGCTCTACAGGCCAGACCATTCAACCTACAGCTACCAAATTTGGCACGTGTATACCTTGGAGGTCGGGAATGTGCACCTGGGGGTTATTTTTTTCGAATTTTTAACTAGAATTTTATTTATTCAAAAATTAAGCGAAATTTTGACGTGTTTCTGCTATAACTTCCGAAAATATTACCACACAAAAAAGATTTTTACATGAAGTTAACGATCAAAAATTTATCTTTTAAATCATACTAATGTTTTAATCTTAAAATTAAATTTCTATTTTTAACGAATTTTTAAATAAATATTTTAACTATGTTTTTCAATAATTTTTTTCGTAAAAAATAAAAATTGAAATTAAGCACGTTTCGCATTCATGGGAAAAAATTAGCTTTTTTCAAAGTGTTGCCATCACATTGATTAAAGCTCCAATTAAAAATTAAATCTTTTTGGAAATGAAATCTGCAAAAATATAATTTTCGGCACGTGTCTATAGGAAATGAAACAAATAAGAAATATTATTTTTTCTAAAAAATAAATTCAAGAAAAATTATTTTATGATCTTTTACACTCTCTATATAGGGTGTTTATTTAGTCCCGGGCCCATTTTGATGTTTAATGACTCGTAAAATAATGAAGATTTAAACAAACTTATGGCATTTATTGATGGAATAACTCATATATTTTCCTTTTCAGGTTTGAATATTTTTACGTTTGTAAATATCGTCTGCACGTGTGGTTAATTTCAGATAATTTCATTTTCCAGTCTAAATATCTGTACTTTTCTAAATATCGTCTGCTTATTAATTGCGTTTTTCTCTCTTTTGTTTTTGGCAACTATTGAAATGTTATGTTTACTTTTGACGTGTTTGTTCTATGTAGTGCTTTTGTATGTGATGTTTTATTCCAGCGGATATTAAGGAGAATGCATACACCATAAGAGAAAGCACAGATTTTATGGTGGTCATAGAGTTAATTTCCAATCAACTAAATCACCGATTTTTAAGAGTTAATTTCCAATCACTTAAACCGACTAATTTATAAAAATTTGAATATCACTATTCAATAAAAAAAAAGGATAATTTTAGATTTTCCATCGATCGCTTCAAAGAAATTATGCCAATCAGCGCTCAGGTTTCTCAAGATTAATTGGCCTAAGATTATGAAAATGTTGAGTTTTTCTAAATTTTTAACATTTAAAACTTCGTAAATAAGTCTTAGTTGATCGTGGAAAATAGAAACATTCATTCATTTATTTAAAATTTGGTGTGCCCAGAATATTTCTCAGAATATGATACCTTACTGCATTAAATTTAGACTTCAAAATTTTTGAAATATATTTCTAGACCGGAACAGAATATTATTATTGATTTCATTTCAATCCTTTTGAAAGCAAAACTAAAAACTGAATTTTATGCTGAATCTCAGAAATTTTTGTTGAATTATTGTTTGAGATATTACATAAATTATGAAAAATATTTTGTAATTAACATAAGACTTAAATACTGAGCGATTCTGTTTGAAATACTGACATTCAATAATAATAATTAATAAATAACAATAAAGATGATAAATAAAATAAAATGCTTGGTTT
The DNA here is from genome assembly GCA_026543865.1 of Argiope aurantia. Taxonomy (NCBI): domain Eukaryota; kingdom Metazoa; phylum Arthropoda; class Arachnida; order Araneae; family Araneidae; genus Argiope; species Argiope aurantia. The sequence continues at coordinate 300,981 of JAPMOR010001042.1, forward strand.
TATTAAAAAATATCTTAATATTAATTGCAATTTCATCATTTACATTTTAAATTAAAGTTGAAGTTTTGCCGGAAATGACAACAAATTAGCAAAATATATATAGTAAATTGAACAAAATGATCTAAACAGTATAAGTTTGGTATGACTATCAAAATTTGAAGATTAAAAATGTTTTGTTTGAGAATCCTTTAAAAGACCAGTTACTTAAAATATTTAATTGAAAATTGTAGCGAGAGGTAATACTGGCGAACCGGCTGGTCGCCAAAGGCGGCTAGTAATAAATAAGAGCGTTTTTTGTGCCACGTACGTTAACACATACTATATATATATATATAAAGTAATCTATATAGTTGCTACATAAGCAAATAAATAATGTTAAAAACAAGAAATGATAGTCCATGGTTGCCACTCAAATCTGGAAAAAAAAATGCTTGTGTTTTCTTTGCCCTTATGAGGAAATGCGCGAATAGCACTCATGCGATAGTTATAACGGAATATGGTGTGATGGAGTGGAAAAAGCACAGAAAGGAAACATTAATTCAACATTATTATAGCATATTAAAATAAAGTTTTTATATTTACACACAGTGGAAAAGAATTTATCTTAATTTGTTATCTAAAATTCAGCAAAACAAAATTTATAAATTAAGGGGGTGGATATATTGCATCTAATGCTCTTTAATTGTAAATCACACAAAATTAAGGACTCAACTGAAATAAAACATGAAACATTTTTGTTATCATGATACAAATCATTTAACGATTATTATTATTTTTTTTTTAAAAAAAAGGTTACGAAGCAAGATTACTTTTTTTATTTATTCAATTTTGAAAATTCATGTATTTGGGCATCAATTTATGCAAATTTCTCTGTGGTCCAAAGTACATTTTTTAGCTATTTCACTTGCAGTGAACATAAGCGAAAATATTTCCGATTTATCATTAAATGCCTTAAAAATGAATGACATGTGACATTTTTAATTCCTATAAAAATTCAGCTTTAAATGATTGTGCTTGAACTAAAAAGTTTGAATTCGGTTGCGCCCTGGGCGTCAGAACGGGGATTTAGATACTAAGACCAACATCAATGACTCTTTTGAACTGGCGCATAGTCTTGTATACTTTCCACTTTTAGCATGACTTGTCCAATATTACTTAAGCTTATTATATTTTTACAAAACGAGAAGTACGAAATAAATTGATTTTGCAGAACCTCTCGAACCTATTCAGCAAACTCTTGATTGAATTTTTATCCATCCATTTCCTATTAAATACGGATTTTGAGCAGCTCTTTTTTTAACAAAAATATGTTTTAAATAAGCTCACAGTTTCTCAAATAATAAACAAGCCATTCACAAAACTCAAGTATGGTAAACTAAACACTATCACACTGCTTCCGCAGATTAAATGTTGTTAATCCCACCAGAGAAATGTATTCTATTCTTTCACGCAGTTACAGAAGTCTCGTGCATGCTCATTAGCTGCAATTCAGGAATCTTATGAAAAAGAACGTATCGCAAATCGAAACTGGACTGATCTATATAGGAAAAAAAGGGGAGAGAGAGTAGAAAAGCGGTGAATTTTTGCATTCCACAATCGCGAATGTTATTGCTTTGTTTTTGGAAGCTATAATTACGATTTTTTATCCTTGCAATCTTTGGAGATCAGCCTTTTTTGGACGGGGAAAAAAAAAACTCCTTTCATTTATAAATTTTTTCAAATTTCTCTGCATTTTCTCAGTTTTTTTAGACAACTTTTTTTCCTGTGTTTTCCGAGAGCGTGGCAACTCTGGTTATACAGGACTATTATCAAATAACATTGAAGGAAACATGTACCATGAAGTCACTATATACATAAACATCTCCATGAAGCCACATATATAGGAATTTTTAGTAAATGCAGATAATTAAATATGAAATCAAAAGAAATAGCATGAGACTGAGCATGAATAGCATGAGACTGAGATTTACAAGATTATATATTTATTATGGATAATTTTTTACTCATGAATTTATTTCATTGTGACAAGAGAAAAAGATAAAAAATTGTTGGAAATATTTAATTAGTAATTTATTTGTCTAATTATAAATTAGATAGTTTTAATATGATAAACATTTTATCATTATGTAAATAAATTATAACAATATTTTTTTTCTTTCTAAAAATTTTATAATTATAAAAGTGAAGAAAATAAAAAGAATTTACAGACTTTATACAGATTCCACAATGCAGTTTTACAATTCAAAATGAAATACACGAGTTGTTCATATTTCTTGTATGAAAGATTTTTCATCCAAACTGCACAGGATATCATCAAAGTCATCTGAAAAAAAAAAAAAAAAAAAAAAAACCTTTAATATTGATTTTTAAATTAATAAAATCAGGCAATATTTAAACATTAAAAAAGAACTGCCATAATTAATGTTTGTTTCATAAAATATAATCATTAATGATCAATCTTTGAGAAAACAAATTCCAACTTTTAGTGAAAATGAATTTTTGGCACTGCCAGTATATTTTGTTCAAATCTGAATTTTCACACATATTAATTCACCTCCTTCATGTTGTTATAGTTGTGTGATTTGAGTTCATTTAATTCACAGAAAATTTGAATAAAAACTGCATCAATTCAAAGTAATATTGAAGCTGGAATCTTGGAAATGCTTGATAAATAAGTTTTGTTTTATGGAATAATAATTATTGTTATCATAAAATATATTGTTCTTACTAGCATATCTTAAATTATAAGATAAAATAAGAAGCATTTACCCAGGGATGGATATCGGAATACTGTAAAAATTTGAAATGCTACTTCATAAGCATAATTTAACAGACAAATTTGTAATGTTGATGGCTCAGCTATTATCTTTTATTTTTGTCACTTTGATTATTTATGAAAATACAAGTTTCAAAGTTCCTCCACAAAAGTTAAAATATACTAGTAAATAACAGAAAGATTGATTATCGTCAAATTATTCATTATAGATTAAATCTTCATTATTCTGATTCATTATTCTTTTGTAAAATGAAACAATTTTAATAAATTTAATAAATAGTTAAAATTAAATTTAAAACAGATTATTAAAAGTCAGAATAAGTCATAAAAAAAAGAATCAATTTCCAATAAGCAGAATGCAATAGGAAAAAAAATGTTAATTAAATTTTTTTCTTTTCTTAACCCTTACCTGTATCTTCACAAAATAACTCTTCTTCTAAATAAGACTCAGCAACAGATGGATTGTTAACAGTATTAAATGTTTGCTTAGGCTCTGAATTATTACAAAAATCTTTCTCACTACTTAAAGTTTTAGATAAATTATGTTTCATAATTTCAGTAGAATTTGAATAGTTATAAGCAACATTTGGTAGAGATTTTGAAATTGAAAATTTTTCAGTATGTTGATTTGAAGAACTTGTTGATGCAATATTTCCAGAACTGTTATCACTTTTTGCATCATCTAGCATGGCTTCAAGAATGTTTAAAACCTTTTCTTTTCCTATTGGCATTTGTGTGCTAAGTGAAGTTTTGGTATTTTTTATATTACAATTGTTTTCTTTTAAACTTTTTGCAATAGTGCATGAAGTCGGTGCTACTTTCTTGCTCATTTTATGATTGTCATTTAAAGTTTTCTTCAGAAAAATGGATGAAGAATTGCAGCTTTGGGAAAACAACTGTTTTTTAATTTTTTTTTCATTAGGTGTTCCAGGACAGTGACAATTCATTGGCTTCAATGGTTCTTCTTTATCCAATATGGAATTTAAATCTTGAACATGTTTAACAGATCCATCATCAAGATATACTGAAACCACATTCTGCTTTTTCAAAATCAAAATATTGCAGATGCATGTAACCTAAAAAAAGAAGAGAAATTTAAGTAATAAGTCTTTAAAATGTGAGAAGCCTTAGTAAGTAATTCTTAAAAGCGTATAGAGCAATCACACTGTTGATGTTATTGCAACTTAGTTTATATAATTTATTCAATAATGTGAGAAATTTTTATGAAATCTGCTAAATACGTTTTAAGCGGAGGTTTATTACAAAACAAAAAAAGATTGTGACAATTTAGTTTTTTTGTTAATATGATGATACATTTTGCTGACTAGCAGTTAAAGCTAGTACTTTATAACCAATGCAATAATTGAAAGTGACCCAAGAAATTAAGTTTGTGGCTAAATAATTGCATCTATGAGCAAAAAGAAAAAAAAAGTTGGCATATTCTTTTATTTCATATTAGTAATAATATAACTTCAATAATCGACTTTACACAACAAGTACAATAGAATAGAATTCTTCAAATGATTTACTATCACTGGACTTGTTGCTCCATTAGTTGAACTCCATAAGTATACAGAAATATAACTTACACAGCACATTACAACTTATTTCCTTTTTTTAACCTCGTTATAATATACAGCAAAAAAAAAAAAAAAGTAAAGGGAAAAATCAACTTAAAAAGATAAGTTGAAAAAATTATTTGGAATTGAATTTTTTTTCCATCACATGCAAAAGAATAACAGCAGATTTTATAAGTTTTTTTATAAACAATAAAAAAAATATTCATCAGAACAATGCAATTGAGATGGTGAATCTAAATATACAATAACATGGATAAGTGCATGTTTGCTTCAATATCTCAGCAGAAACATGTCAGTCTTTCAAACAGTTTTTAGAACAAAAATGATAATTGGCACAAATATACTGCAAACAAATATTGGCAGAATACTGTAATGAAACAAAATTATATTTATAAATATTTCATCATATTTTATAAATAAATATTCAGAGAAGAAGAAATAGTCAAACTTTCTAAGGTACATATTTGGTATATTAATTTGATTTTTAAATATTCTTTTAAAGCTTTTCACATTTGTGAGACTGATTCCTTTATGTTTGTGATCTATTTAAAACAAAAATATTAATAAAATGTATTTGGAAAAGCATCATATGCAAAAATTACTGCAATTATATTTACCAAGGGCTAAATGTTTCTTCTTTTAAATCAATGTTTTATATCAAACATAAAAAAAAGCTAAACTTTCAAAAAAAAATGTTTGTAATTAAAGTAAAGAAAAAAAAATCTGTAAATGAATTTTTAAATAAATTATGCAGTATTATAACTTTTAGAAATTCTGAATTGCTCAATACACATTTGTCCCATATACCTGTTAATAATAAGCAATTAATTACAAGAAATAAATTTGATAACAAACTTATATATAAAACAAATTAAAAAAATTAATTATGAAATTAATTTCTGAAAACACTTTTACCTTTTTCAATATTAAAGCAGTTCTTTCATGTATGGCATCTTTATAAATATCAAGTACTTCTTTATCAATTTTTCCAGAAATTTCACCTATACAGATCAAATAAAAATTCTAAATGCCCATGAAATAAAAAAAGAGGGGAAATATCAGCAAGAAAAGGTGTTGAATAATTTTTTTTCACAAAACAAGAAGATATTTTATAAATGCACAGTTATGGTCTGTATGAACAAATAATTTGGATTCTTTTTTTACTTTCACAAATCTTGAATTTCCAATTTGGCAGAAATGTTAATCCATATATCATAAATACTTTATATGAGTTATATATTGACAGAAAATCATAACATCCTTGAACACTGATATTCTTAATATTGTAAAGAATGAAATTATTCTCGTCAAACAAAAGTACATGAAGTTTTTCAGTGAAAAAGCCTCACTCAAAAACTTATCAATGATTTTATTGAAAATTTCTTGAATAAATGGCACATATTCTTTATAGCCTCTTCACATTGATATCCAAAGGACATCTCAGGGTCTAAACTAACATTTGTAAAGGTACGAGAGAAGCTACTTTCCTTAGCAAAGAAAAATATAAACAAAGCAATCCCAAAATCCAATCCCCTGGTAAAAAATGCAAGTTAACTTTCCAGTCATTTACAGAATATAGCCAAATAAAATAAATTAATCAAGTCGTTTCATAAAGTAATGAAAAACTAGATAAATAACTTCCCCTGAATTTTAATATGTATACACATATAAAAGAAACATTATGATGTAAGTCATCTTGAAGAAAATGCAACTGTAATTAAAAATCATAAATCAGGTTTTTTTTGGGGGGGGGGCATAGCATAGTAAATAACACATTTCTTATAGCATTAAAGGTAAAAACTTTTCATTGAATATAAGTTATAGCTATTTGAGTGAAAAGTATGCAAACTTTACCACCAAATTTTCATAGTAAAAAGAGAGGAAGGTATTTATCAGCTTAGATAATTAAATAATTAATCTCATTTAAAACTAAAACAAATGAGTTGCTTGCTCAGTAGGGTGGAACAAAAAAATAAATTTTTAATTTTTAATAGAGAGGAAAAGTGCTGGTGGTGTAGATAAAATAAATTATAAATATGAAAAATATTCGAGTAGGTCTTGAAGTGCCACAAGGACGTTTAAGTTTCATAAAAACATAATTTTTGATACATAATCAACTTTCGATTTTTTATTTGTAATAGCACGGAAAAGTTGGCTTTTGGTATAGTTAAGATAAATAAAAATTATAAAAAAATATTAGAATATATCTTTAGATGTTGCAAGGATGTTAAAGTTTCATAAAAATTCGCTTTTTACAACTTTTTAAGGATTTTTATGATTCTGAAAAAAAAAAAAAAAAAAGCTTTCATTAGGCATTGCCATATGAATAAAAGTATAAAAATAGTTTTACTATTGCATTGGCATGACACTGAGTCGTCGCCAGAGTGGTTGCTGTTGAGGTAAGGCGGAGATTTGTCTGCATCTGGTGACAAGGACAGAGCTGGTTTCAAATCAGTAGATTTGCTGCATTCAGTTGCTCCCTCCATTGTGTAACTGATTAATTTAACTTATTTTTTTATTTTGTGCCTTTGTGCTTTGCTGTGAGTAAAAATGGCTTGATATAATTTAATAAAGGCAAGACAAATATCGGTGTGTTCTATTTTTGGAAAATTTAGTGATTTGCTTGAAGTTGAACACACAACTGAAAAATCTACTGTTATATTTGACATAACCACAAAATTGCTTCAGAGAAAGATCCTTCTGTAAGGGAAATATGTGGCACTTTAGTTAACATAATAGAACAAATATGGTCAAGAGCTTCTATTCTCGTTACTTCTAGACAAAGAATTTCAAAAATGATAAAGGTTTATCATGTTAAATACAGGAATTTATTAGTTTAAAAGCAGTAAATGTCCAGATAAGTTTGATTCAAACCTAACAGAACTTAGAGAAGAAACTAAACATTTATTTGATACTGCTGACCTGTATAAAAGAAAAGTGCCAGTTTTAGAATAAAAGGTTCTAAACAATAAATGCTCTAACAGGAAGATGGTTATAGGTAATATTTATATTTCTACCACAAGCGCTTTGATAAAGAAAGAAGCAAGAAAGAGTAAAGAGCTACAGAGAATAGTTCAGTTTAATCAAGAACGGGCAAAAAGTACTAGTGCATCAGAAACAACAACTGGCGACAATGACAACATTGAAGAACAATAGTGTTTTTTTACAAAAAGTGGCAAGCCAACCAGATCCATCAAATAGGCAAGAAGCAATAAAACTACCAAGTGCCTATGCGGTTTAATATTAAGTTAAAACTTTATACAGAAGGCATTTAAAGCTGAACCAAATAGTATAGGGAACTCGGTCATCGACTTTCCCTGGCTTCCTTGCCGCATGCAAGCAGTGGAAAGAACTGCTAGACTGGTGGCCGAATTGGCTCAAAATGTCTGTGGTTCAATCACAAGAGAAGGATACATAAGAGCAAAAATTGACTCACATATAAATATGCCAAAATGCAAATTTCAAGTTGCAACTTTGAGTTTTGCAAATTTCAAATTGCTCTTTGCGGCACCTCAAGATAATGTAATATTGCAACCAAATTTTTAAATATTGTTTTTTGAACCTAAAAGGCAACTTTACCGCACTATTCCCAAACTAAAATCTCCAAAAAAGTTTTTTAAAGACATTTGCATTTCACCCTATTGTTCAGTAGTTAAAGTTACACTTATTACACCATGAGAATTTTCAAGGAAAAAAAGAAAAGGCGAAAAGGCAATGGCTTAATAGTTGTTAAAGCTTTGGCTAATAGACTCTCAATAGTTAATGAAATAGTCCTAAATTGTAAAAAAATCCACAAAGCCAAAAAGTTTGAATTAAAGGGAAAAAAATTATTCATTTTAGAAACACTAATAATTTGAATTGATTAACATACACATAAAAACATAGATACAAAGTTATCAGTAATAAATTCAATTTATCCACTAGTTAAAAATTAATTATTTTCTAACTACTTAGATTTAAATAAAAAACACACATACACATTTCTGAATTACACAGGCTTCAGCTTCTTCACACATCTCAGGTTTTAATTTTTAGAACTGTGTGAAATTCAGCTGTGGTATCTTAAATGGCTAAAACTAGTGCTTGCACACCAATATTTCAGTAGAAGTCCTATTAGGAATATATATAAACTGTGAATAATTTCTCATTCTTTTTTTCTTTTTTAGTGTTGATGCTGAGAAGATGCTAATCTGATTCTTAGTAATAATTTAACAAACAATTTATATACATTAAAGCTCACTATTCTTTAAATGAATTCCAGGATTTTAGTGCAGTACCAAGATTTTAGAATGGGTAGCAGATACATGCTTTAAGTCAAACTATTTCAATTTCAAGGCAAATCCTCTGATGATTGATTGAACTGATATCATTGTAAGGATTCTATTATCATATTTATTCTCCCAGAGCATTTTAAATTAAAATTAACTGATAGAAAATAATAAATTTTTGTACCATAAAATGGAATAGAATTATTTTTATTACATATAATTTAGCTAATAGTTCTAAACTAATAACATAAAAAAAACCTCCTCAGTGAAGTAAATTAAATTAGTATATAACCTGTATCATCCATGAGCACAAGAGATGATTCTTCAGCATTGAATTTCTTGATTAAAACACAAAGAACAGGAACAACGAGATGCTTTGGTAACCTTTTCTTTGAAGTCTTAGATGTTTAAAGAGAAAAAATAAATCATTTACACAAGAATTATAATAATATTCTAAATAAAACAGATGGTTAAATTGTAAAGAATAACAGAATGGCCTAAGGAAAATTATATTAAATCCATTTACTTAATTGAAGATCATTATTGTTCAATAACATTTCTTCTATTGACTTCTCAATTGTAATTGTTTACTATTATTTAGAACTTTATTTTTCTCCTAATGTCAAAATTTTAGCTTAGAAAGAATATTTAAATAATATTTACCTTATAAATATACAATTATAAAATAAATTTAACTTCATAAAAAATAACTGTTTGTACAGTTGATCCATTTTTTCGCATTACTAATTTAATGTGCAAAATTATTTTTTCTAACTATCAGAATTATATCTTTCTATTCAGGTAACTTGTAAAATAATGTACATTTATGTATTGAAGTATTTCAGCATTCATCTTTTAAAATAATTTATCCTTTGAAAAAATTAAACAACAGGCATTATTTAGTTACTGATAAAAAATATCTGTCTAAACTCTTTGGATCAATCATACAAGTTAAAATAAGATAAAAGCAACCAGTTGATATTTCAAGAAAGAAAACTACTTCCCATTTAAATTATTGAATACTAATTCAAGTAAAACATACAAAATTAAGTTAGGGAGAGCAATGAGAATATTGCATATTGATTTGATAATGAAAGCAATTTATTTATAACAAAAATATACACACACTACAGATTACAAAGAAATTATGCAAGACATAAAAGTGAATTTTCTATTCCTCTCTGTTTGCACATCAATGTTCAAGATTTCCACTCTAATTCAAGAACTTTCTTCAGATATATATGAATGATAATAAAATTATCGATGTTAGACATAAAAATGCAAATAATAAACTTAAATAAAATACTTTCATTATTAATAATCAAATGTGAAACTATTTTCTTGTTTACTACTTTTAGATGTTTAAATGAAGAACACTTGTTATGCTCATACTACAATTATCAAGCTAAAGTAAGTTCCCAGATCACAGTGCAAATTCCTTTACCAATAGTATTGCATGGCTACTTGATATTAATTTCATACAAACTACTACTGGGTATTCTTTACAAAAGCATAATCAAATTTTAGCTGAAATAAAATTCATTAAAAAAACATTAATCTCAGAAGAATTTCAAATCTTATTTTTGATCAATGCTTTGGGAAAATGCAAGAGGTAAATACAAATCAACAACCTTTTATTTATACTTAAATGAATTCTGCTATGTATCAAAAATCTCTATTCTTTTTTGCCTGTTCAGCTAGTTTGTTCATAGATTTCTTAAATTTTCATTCTTTTTTATTTTAATTCATTTAGTCATCTGCAATTTTCTTCTTCTTCTTCTCCCCCCCCCCATAATTCTGAGATGGCAATTTTTTATCAAAACATTTAAAACAGAAAATTCTTTCTCTTTCTTTTCTTTTTGTATATAATTCAAATTCTTTTGCAATTTGAAAATTCTCCACCTTCATGTTTTTTTAATATTAATTTGTATCTCAACACACAGATCTTAATATTTTTATCTATGGAAAACATTCCATTAACTATCTTTTAGTAATGAGAAGAATCTGAATCATCTTTCACAACATCTGATCTTCTAAATATTTTGATAAAAACTTATCAATCTGATTCCTGAAAATTTTCAAACTCTATTGAAGTGCAAGCCACATAATTCAAAATGTTATTTCAATCATTTAAATTAAAAAAAAAAAAATTCTTGTAGTTACTTGAATTCAGTTTTTTTTTTCCATAGAATTATGAAAGAGTTATAAAATAACTTAGATACCATGAAAGTTGGAGATGCATATGTAATTTCAACTTCCTTGCTCTCCCCCCTCCCCTTGAATCTGAAAGTGTAAATGCATTTATTTCACTTGTTAAGATTTATTGAATGTTTCATCAAACATCAGACAATGCACATTAAGACTTTTAGTCAGGCATTTGAATAGTACACCCTTATTGCATGGTGTAGTGCTAAATGAAACTAAAAAGAAACCTTTTTGCTGAAGTACAGGAGAACTTTTTTGCAATTTTGCTGCTAGGAAAAATTTCTTGAATTAAATTTGAAATCTCTTATCAAGGGCCGTATGAATTATAAATCTTCATATGCTTCAATCTATATCAAAACATTGTGAAGATACTAGCATAGGTTTAATTGTATTATCTTCTGCTGATGGGTTTATTGAAGATACCTTAGCAATTATGATAATGTTACTTGCCTTTGTCTCTCATTACTCAGAAGAAAAAGACAGAGAATTGACAGCATTTGTATATAAACATCCTTTTATTGTTGGTATAATTCTTATAGCAAAACTATCACAAACTGGTTCTCTCTTTTTTTCCGCAGTGAAATAAAATTCAAGGATCATAGAAACCCTGGATTCAAAGTAGCATAATTAAAAGAAACAAGTTTCTGTCTCAATTTTGATGCATATTTAAAGATAACAAATAGCAGCTTACAAAGAAAGAAAGTAATATGGAAGGGATGGAGGAGGAGAGAAAAAGAATATTAGACTTCAACAAGAATCATTAAAATTTCTATACAAATTTTTCAGCTTGTTATGAAAATTATAATTCACCAAAAAAATTTACATAAATTAATCAATATTTAATAAGATATGGGATTAAAGAAATTTAGTATGAAATATTGGTTACATATATAAAAATTATATGCATATTAGAAATCAAAATCTGTACAAAAGAAGCAGTATTAACATGCAAGAATAAAATTATGCTAATAAGGCATTCATTTACTTCATGAAGAACTCTACGAATGCTGTAATATTTTGCAGTTGATAACAAATTATGACAAGAAGAAACCTCTGCTTGAAGATTTTGCCATGATGGTAAAAGCAGATCTTCAGAAGAAAACTGGGAATTTGTAATATTCTGCAATAACAATTTAACTATAAATATTTATTTAAAAAGTACACTTAGAACATAAATAATACTTTTAAAAAAACCTTATATTATTATATATAGATCAATGAAAATATGCCATAACTTAATAAACATTAAAATGGGAAATATTGCAAATATTTCAAACAATTTTAATACAAATGTTACTATAAAACTTATTTTTATGAGAGGTCAAGAACAATAGGTGTAAAAAAAGATTCCTCATCACAAAATAAAATAAAGTCCCCTAATCCTTACCATCAAAGCTCCTTTTATCAAATGAAAAATTATTCTGTAACCATAGTTATTTACAATGTGGTGGTAATTTCATAAGCCAGATAACAACCTCCGGACAAGAGTGATCACTTTTGTCTAGTGGTTATGTTACTCGGTTATGAACCCTAACGTTGCGAGTTCGAACTCCAAACAAGCACATTGGTGACCCTGGTTCTGAACTAACAAATGCAACCTTTGTGCAGCTGTCATGGCGCCATATACCCGCAACAAAAGTCGCCAGACTCACTTGATGCAACAGCAACCACTCTCACATGCACATCATAACACTTGGCGCGATAATATCATCCGTCTCTCCGCCGACTCACTGGTGGGGGAGTATTGTGGTGGTAACTTCATAAGCCAGATAACAGCCTCCAGACAAGAGTGATCACTTTTGTCAAGTGGTTATGTTACTCAGCTATGAACCTTAAAATTGCGAGTTTGAATCCTAAAACAAGCACAACAACAATTTTTTGATATCCCTAAATGCATACATTTATAAAACTAGTAAAAAAAATGCACATTTAAATTCACTGACTGTAAATTGCAATGGAATATTTCAAATTCAGAAGATCTTTTAAATATTTTGTATATTAATATTCTATTACGACATATATAGAATCAACATATCTGATTACAACTACTTTAAGGTCAAGCCCATACTTTAAGAAGCTATACTATAGAATTAATTTAAAAGAAAATTTGTAGATAACAGGCAATGGTGGATGGCAATTTTAATAGTTTGATAAATGAGTTCCTTACATTTAAGGTAACATGGCTCCTCGGGTGCATGTTGGCTTAAGCATTTTTCAAATTGAATCATTTGAAATTTATTTTGCGATTCAATAAAAGCTTGGTGATCATGAATAAAATGAACATCTTAACAGATAATTGTCTTCTACAAGAATATTAAGAAGTGCACTAATCAAATCCAAATTTGTATTAGATGCAGATGTCATATATGAAATTTTGAATCAAGTGTTGTTAAGTCACAATTCTGTCAAAGTACATTTTGAAAACTTAGGATATAAGCTGACAGATCATCTTGATCAGACATTAAAAATTCCAATGCCTTAATTTTATATCTGAAAATTTTTAAATATCATATTCATCAGAAATTTTATGCATTTTAAGAACATTCTTCCTCATATGCTTGAAGGATTATATGATTAATGAAAATGATAGTTAAAAATTAATAAACATTTAACTACCTTGATAAGTGATGAATGATCTCTGCATATTTATTTCGATTCAATTTAGTTAAAAATCCTAATTATATTTCCAGTAATATCAACAACTATGTTTGCTTTTATTCTAATGTAAAAAATATTCAATTTTCTGTTTTCATAACTCTTAATAAGATTTGGGCCTACTGAGAATACCAAAATAAAAACTTTGTCATAAAAAATCCAGTTTTGAGATACAGCAATCATACAATTTTTAAAATTTATGACATATTGCCACTTCTTAAATTTTTAATGTTTTTCTTTTTAAATCTTTATTTTGCATTTATCACATTATTTAGTGTTTATTTAGATCTTATTCATTATATTATGATGTAACATTGCATGGTTGTCTTTTGCTTGAATTCTTTTTATATAGTGTGGATTGTATACAATACATTTCTGCATTTTTGAATTTTTAATATATGAATAAGAAATTTTTTAAATTTCCCCTTCTTTTCTTTCAAAGTATAAATGAACACAATAATTTCAAAACAAAAAGAGCTAAATAAGTAAAATTTTGCACACAGAATTTACCATTTACAGTGTGGCTTTCTGTTAAATTTTGAACTAAATCTAGGAAGAAATTGGCCATTTGTCAATCTGTGCTTTTGTATGTATATAAACATAATAACAAAACATGACAATTTAGATAATTAATATTTAATATGCAGATTTAGCAATTAAAGGGTAGTAGCAGTATAAAGTAAAAAATATAGAATAGAATTGTAGCTGTACATGGGCTGTTTCATATTTACTTTCGGCTATCAATATTTTCAGATCCAGTATACCATTTATTACAGATTATATAATCAATTTAAAAATATTTCTAAAAGATACATTTTTATACGGTTTAGAACATAATTAACAATTTAAAAGGTCAAAACAATTTGGTATTTTTATGCATAATAATTTTAAATTAATGAAAATATTTGGGTACTTTAGTATTCACATATTAATGATTAATCATTAAAGATTAAACCAGCTTGGGAATTAATCATAGATATAACGGTTGTAGGCATAATGGAGGAAAAGCAGAATAACAGTTGGTACAGTTATACTCTTCTGCATATGCTAAAACAACTGATAGAGAGTGGTTTTTACTACAGGGGATAAAGCTTAATGCTTTAGGTTAAAGGTTACCCAGATATCTTATGATAATTTTTCTGGGCATTTCAATGCTTAATTCAATAAAACTGGCACTTTGTCTTGTTGGCACCATTCAGAAGAAACTATTTGAAGAAACTCAGTTCATGATGTCCCTTTCATCTGACTCCATCAGTCTTTGTAATGGAGAGCAAAAACAAAAGTTTATAATGTCAGCAATATCCTAAGTGGTGACTCAACAATGTTTTTTACCTTAAATATTAGAATGCATTCAAGAGCTTTCTTAGTCAAATAAATTTGCTTTGCTGAAACACTGAGAAGAAATTTGCGAAATAGTCTAAATTGTACCAATTATTCTAGCATGCAAGTATGAAATCTTATAAAGTTAATTACTGCACACGGTAAAGTCTAGCATGTGAATAATACTTAAGTATTAATATTTGATATCCTAAGAAAGTATTGCTGCTTATGAGAGCAACATCAGTTAAATTTTCATAATAATTATAAATTAGAAACAAGGCTTTCAGAAACACTTCACATAACTACTACAATT
Source organism: Argiope aurantia (assembly GCA_026543865.1). Lineage (NCBI taxonomy): Eukaryota > Metazoa > Arthropoda > Arachnida > Araneae > Araneidae > Argiope > Argiope aurantia. The sequence goes on from JAPMOR010001042.1 coordinate 316,098, forward strand.
TTTTTTAAAAAATTAAACGACGTCAATATAAAATACTCATATGTAATGACATATTACACATATTCTCACATGCAAATTAAAACCTAAATGGATTTACTAAATAGAATTGTTAATAAAGTTGCATAACACAAAAGTTTATATAAACAACTAAAATTTCAATATATTTTATTGAAAAACTTCTTTCAAAGGTACCTGTACTTCTATATCAGCAGTTGTGCCTTTGGTAACAAAATGTTCTGAATCAACAGGCTGAAAATGTTTATCATCCTATTTAGGAAACAAAATGTTTTTGAAATATGTTGAGAGCAATCACATTATATTAAAAAATATACATTGAGTCAAATAATAATTCTAAATAATACTGAAAAACTAATTCAAACCTTAGGTGCAAGAAATATAATTAAATTTCAACTTACATTTTCAGAAAAGAAACCAGCAGGTCCCGGTAATTTCCTCTTTTTTGCCTTTGGAGTAAAACCTGGTACAAATCTGGAATTAATTTTTGCATTTTCATCAAAATTTACAGATTTATTTGGACTATACATTTCAGAAAAATTAACATCTTTTTCTTTCGAAGAGACAGTTTCTCTGTTTTTGATTAAGTTCGATAAAGACTTCCTATTGCAATCTGTATTTATTAGACTAATATTAGTGTATTTAGATCCATCAGAAGTACCAGGAGCTTGAAAATCCCTTAACTCATTATTATTCAGTCGATTATCAAATGCAGAGTTGAAAAAACTGTAACTTAATAAATCATTTTCAGGTATGCTCCGAAAAGTATCATCTAAGAAATCCTAAAAAAAAAAAAAAAAAAAAGTATTTAGAGAAAGTAAAACATATTAGCTTAAGAAATATCACATATACTGCCGCATAACTACAGATATAACAAAGTTTGCAATTATTTAAGCTTGTTTACTTGAATGCACTAAGTATAATCAGTATGTGCAAAGAAGAAAAAAAAAATTAACGAAAAATCTCAAAATAAAGCTTGGTTTTTAATTATTTATATATTTTTTTATAAAAAATTTTATATAAATTTTCTTAGATAACAAGTTAGAGAACAAAAATATCTCCAATAATAATTTATATTAAAAGAAATTCATACGTCATCTTCCAGATCAAAAGAGCAATTGACTGTCATTTTTTTTTTTCTGTATGAAAAGTACCGATTTAGTACAATGTAACTGGATGTTCAAAAAATTATTTTTATCTAATTTAATTTCTTAAATTGGATAATTTAATTTAATTCTTTTATTTGCATTTCCGAAGCTTTCAAAATTGTTGATATTACCGCTCATGTTTGTTATTATTCACTTACAATTCACAATTACAGTTGGAATTGTTAGTTCAAAATTACAATCATGATTTTGCAAACCTTATGTCGTTTTGAATAAAGTAAATATTATGAAAAATCTGTTTAATAGCAACTAATATTAAATTTTTCTTTAATTAAAGTTTTATTTTTCAACAAATTTGTTTTTTAAATTCATTTTTGTATTAATGGATAAGTTGTTGTTGATCAGAATACAGAGTTTCGGTCCCACAGGATCGAATTCAGATTTTTCTTTTTTATACAATGTTTTGTCTAAAGGTAATCATTCCAATGTCAATAGTGTTTGAAGATTGAAGAAAAAACTTTAAAAGTAGAATTGTTTTAACGTTATTGAAAATGAGCTGAATACCGTAGTATTAATGTTATTCAAAATTAGCCGCTTCGGCAAGCAACTGATTCGTCGTGGATATTAGTTGAGTTTAATATTAATTAAATCTTTTGTGTGTAACTTCAAGTTATAATTCATCAGCAAATATTTCTAATGATGAAATTTTAAAGCAACCTAATAAATATACATCTTTAATAAAAATAAAATTCGTAATTTAATATTTGTTAAAGGAAGTATTTACATGTTTGAACTTGTATTGTCTGATACCTGTGGGATTGTAGATATTTATGCAGTGTTTAGAATTTATCTTCGTTGGAAGTCTTGACACATAATTTTAGAAATGAAGAAAGGCACTCACAAAAGTGATGGGACACTTGTGCTTTACAAAAGGAAACTGTAATAAAATAAATTAAAAAACATGTACAAATTTTTTGTGGGTGTGTTTCATACTTAAGTTTAGTAACAATTATTACATAACATACATTTTGTCAAAATATTAAAATATTAATTTAATAAAAATACAATTGTTTAGAACGGAGCAAAAAATAGCTCACATAAGTGATGGGACACCATTAGATATGCAACAAAAATCGCCTGAAATAAGCAATAAAAATATTTTTGGTGGTTTTATTTTTACTCAAAAGCAATTGGCAATAATTTATAAAATCGTCTGAAGTATTTATCTCCAGTTTGTTTTGGAATTTTTGTGTTTTTTAGCTCTGTTCAGCAATGAATGCTAAACGAAAGAAACTTCGCCTGAAATTCGAAAATAAGTTATTAATGTGCATATTGAACTGGAAAATCTAGTAGAAAAACTGCTGAAACAGTTAACGTGAGTCTTTCAACAGTTTTCAATATCATTAAACGATATAAAAAGAATCATATTATTCAGGATAAAAGAAGACCTGGCCAATCATCAAGGCTATCCAATGGAAAAAAGCGAATTATCGTTCGAAATATTTAAAAAAAATCCAAGAAAGAGTGCTCCTAAAGTTGCTGCTGATTTACAAGCATTATATGGAATAATTTTTAATCCTGAGACTATTAGAAGGGTAATTCGATCTGCTGGATATCACGGTAGAGTAGCCAGGAAAAAATTCTTCGTAAGTGAAAAGAATAGAAAACACAGCCTAGCTTTCGCAAAATCCAACATAAATAAGAATTCTGATTACTAGAATAAAGTTATATTTGCTGATGAGAGTAAATTTAATATATTTGGTTCTGACGGTAGGATCTTGGTGGGGAGAAAACCCAGGGAAGAATTTCGCAAACAGAACTTGGTGCCAACAGTAAAATATGGTGGAGGAGGAGTTATGGTATGGGGGTGTATGTCGTTCACTGGAGTTGGTAATCTTGTTTTTATTGACAGTATAATGGATCAGTACAAGTATATTGACATTTTAAAGCAAAATTTGAAATCTTCAGCACGAAAATTGAACCTTCATAACGATTTTAAATTCTATCAGGACAATGACCCCAAGCACACTGCTTTGAACGTTAGACTCTGGCTGTTGTATAACTGTCCTGAAATAATAAAAACACTACCACAATCTCCAGTCTTAAATCCCATAGAGAATATTTGGCAAGAATTGGAATCAAGAATTCTCAAACATACCATTTCTTCAAAACAACAATTAAAATCGGTGCTTCAAGAAGAATGGGGTAAAATCACTCCAGAAATCACAAAAAAATTAGTCGAATCCCTCCCAAGGAGATTAAATCATGCTTTAAAAGTAAAAGTAAATCCAACAAAATATTAAAACCCTTTAAAAAGTAAAATTTTTGGATAAATATTTGATGGAAAAGTAAGTGTCCCATCACTTATGTGAGCCATTTTTTGCTCCGTTCTAAACAATTGTATTTTTATTAAATTAATATTTTAATATTTTGACAAAATGTATGTTATGTAATAATTGTTCCTAACTTTAAATATGAAGCACACCTACCACATTCTTGTACATGTTTACTTATTTATTTTATTACAGTTTCCTTTTGTAAAGCACAAGTGTCCCATCACTTCTGTGAGACACTGTACGGTTGAAGTTGATATGTGTTTCTGTGTATGTGGACTCTATGACGACTCACAAAGGTTGAAGATCTACTCTTACCATGATCGTTCCTTGACTTAAAAAAAAATCTATTACTCTCGAAGGCATTTAAATTACTCGAATGCTGCGGCAGCAATTGCGAACACTATGGTTGAATACTAAGGGTATCACCGGCATGATACTAACACAATTAATATTCGGTCATTGGTAAATTTTGTGGTTTCTTTATTTGTATTTACACATCCTTAGTAGCATTGTTATTAGCAAAAAATATTGTACAATATTGTTCGATATTCTGAATGTCGGTCAACCTGTGATAATTAGGAGTAAAAATGATTAAATTACGAAAATTTTATTAAATATTTTACAATATAGTACTTTTATGTTTCTAGAGTCATAAAAATTTGACACTAATGCCAGTCATCTTCCAATAAAATAATGACCCCAATTGCTCGAATTTTGTTTTATAATGCATGGAATCGGATTAAAACTCTACTCTTGCTACCAAATATTACTACCACTGCCCATTTGTATGACTGTTTGGATCGGCAAATAAGAAAACTAACATCACAGCTGAAACTAATACCAGTATAATCGTTCCAAAAGAGTGAAAATTACCACCTATAGCCACTAAACATTTAATGCCATTGTGAATGAAACAATAATAAAGGTCAGTGGATTCTCAAAACATTATTAATTTGTTTTGGTATTTGCTAACATAATTTATTGAACTAGTCGCCTTTGGCTGCCAGTTTGTTCGCCCAAATTAGTGAACTTTTTAAGACGATTACTTATGGGATGCATTTAAAGTAAACCTTTTCACCTTGTTATTCGATGCGACTGGAAATATGAATTCAATTGAACCATTAAAAATAAAAAAGAGCATATATTACGAAATGAAAACTGAAGGGAAAATCCTAAAGGAATTAATGATTGGCAAAAACACGTGATTAAATGTTTTGATGGCTGAGTTTGATTTACATCATAGTATTTGAAAACATAGTATATTAAACCGGATTAAACAATATTATTAAAATTAAGGGGAAAATTTTATGGAAATGAAATTGATATTGTCACGTAGATACTTTAGTATAGAACTTAATGACACACAAGAAGTAGAGCTAAACCAATTTATTAACTGAACTCAGAACTGAGAATACAGTAACTGACAATCTTCTGCTTTTATATAAGCAGAGAAAGTTCCAGAATACTCTTCTGGAGACAGTAAGAAAAGTCCAGAACACTTGTCTGGTAAACTGAAGAAATGTCCTGTATCTTCTGGAATATGAAATAAAGGAAAACATAAAATCATGGAATTAAGTATTTACATATACTATTAATCGCATTGTCTCTAGCGGGATTCGAACCCAGGTCTCTTGATCACGAGACCAGTGCCATGACCATTCGGTCATGCAGATTCGACTGTCTTTCTTCAATGCGGCAATATCATGAAAAGGCAACTTTTTTAGTCTTAAGATAATACAAAGATTTTTGTAAGATAATTTATTTGGAAGATGTGGAGTACATTTTCGTGTCAAATTATAACTATTGTTCAATTGGCGACAATTAAGTCTAGTTTTACGCTTGAATAAACTTTCTGTTTGAAGTCTATTTCTTGATTTCTTTCCTTTGATTGAATGTACTTTTTAGGAATATGTCGAATCATTTCTCAGAATGTTTTATAATTTGATTAATTAGTCACATGAATCTTTGAATTCAATGCAGCTGTAATAACATTCAATGAAGCATTCTGAAATTCGCATGATGGTTTGTTTGCATTTAACTGTTGCTATTTGAAATAGCGATTTCTATGCAACATATTCTAGCATTATATACACTGAAGAGCCAAAATATTATGACCACCCCTACATTTTGCAATGAACTTGCCTGGATGACGTGGAAGGCACGTGATCAGGTGGAAGTGGTATTTAACTGCTGCTGGAAAGTCTGAAGAATCATTCTTTCACTTATTTCTGTGTGTGATGGGGAAGGCTGCGGATCTAAGCGACTTTGATAAAGGGCAGATTGTAATGGCTCGAAACAAGTATTTTCGAAACTGAACGACTCGTGGGTTGTGCGCGATCTACAGTTGTTAGTACTTATGCAAAGTGGATGAATGGCGGTGAAAGCAGCAGTAGACGACATGGTGTTGGACGTCCACACGCTATCAAAAAAGAAAAAAAAAAGTCGTCGGAGACTGTCTCGCATGGTGAAGCAAAACCAGAACCAGACAGTGGCTCAGCTGACAGCCCAATACAATGCAGGACCAAGTAGAATAGTATCGGAGCACACTGTTGGATATGGGGCTACGCAGCAAACGTCCCACTCGTGTGCCTTTGCTGACCAAGCGTCATCGCCAATTGCGCTGGGCCCGGGAACATCGCGACTTATCCGTTGATCAGTGGGAGAGAGTTGTCCGGTCAAATGAATCACGGTTTGTCATGTATCACGCCGATGGCCGTGTCAGGATACGCCGTCTTCCAGGCGAACAGTTGCTCCCTCAATGTACAGTAAGTCATACACAGGCCGGTGGTGGCGGTATTATGTTTTGGAGGGCATTCTCTTGGGCGTCTCTGGGACCCGTGGTTGTGGTAGAGCATACCATGAATGCTACAGAGTATCTGAACATCATTGCGGACCAGTTGCACCCTTACATGGCCTCTGTTTTTCCAGCTAGAAATGGACTGTTCCAACAGGACAACGCCCCGTGTCACAAGGCTAAAATTGTGTTGGAGTGGTTCCAGGAACATAATGCTGAATTCCAGTTAATTTTCTGGCCGCCTAACTCACCGGATCCTAATCCGATTGAACACCTTTGGGATGACATGGGACGGCAGCTCAGAGTTCAAAGATCACCAATTCGTAATATCTCGGATTTGCGTGACCGTTGCTTAAACATTTGGATCAATCTGTCTCCGGTCATCTACCAAGGACTTGTGGCATCCATGCCAAGGCGAGTTGAAGCTGTGTTGCGAGCCAAAGGTGGGCCAACTCGTTATTGACAGGTGGTCATAATATTTTGGCTCTTGAGTGTATATATATACTATATTATTATTTTTTCCTTCTTGTATATATTTTCGTGATATAAATAATGCAATTTTAAACTAAACAAACTCGTTACTAAAATCAAATCTTTATACTTTTGCAATATTTTTTAAATTTTTTATTTTGGAACAAAGTATAATTTTACTGTCAATGAAATAAATCATTTTTTTATGTAGCTATATCATAAGAACGCGTTTCTTAAAAAAATAACAGTATTTCGGTTGAGCATATCTTTGTGACTAAGTGTACATTAAATGCATTGGATATGAAAGAAATCTGTCGCATCTTTGACATAAGTATGGACGACTTCTCAAATAGAAGCTAGCACCTGCCTAGGGATCTCGAGATTTTCTTTATTTATTTTCAGAATAAGTTAGGTTTGCACCTTCAGATTTACAATGGCAGAGTATACGAACCTAATAAAGTGTCTCCCCCCTCTTTCTTTTTTAAAGTTGGTTGATTTACTCACTGACAAACAGTCCAGTTAAAATTTGTATTTCAATATTTAGCGATCTTATTACAAAGGTTCTAACATTATATTTAAAATTATTTTTAAATTTAAATCCCTTTAAAAGTAAGGAACTGAATCCAACTCTCTTAAAGATGAATGAAATGTTTTGTCATTTCAATTTGTTGAAATATTAGTTATTGTCAAAACCGGTTAAACCTTCTAGGGGCCCTTATACAATGCGAATCTTGGAGCCCCTTCCCCCCACTCCAAACTTTCAAAGCCAAATATTTCTTTTCCGATTTTGATCTTTATGAAAATAATTTCAAGCAACAACTTTTCATAAACCTTTTAATTGCAGATCACTTTCTAAAAAGTTGATTCCAGTATATAGGATATATATATAATTATTAAATTTAAAAGTAATTTTACAGAAAATAGTTAAAGAAGTTAACAACATTTTCTTAAGTCATTATAAATAATATTTATTAATATAAGTGAAACATTCTTTTAAAATGATAAAGAACTATATTTTTCAAACTTATAAAATAACATAATGTAAAACTTGCAAATGATAATTAAGAATGTTATTAAAATGTTCCAAAAATAATTAAAAAAAATACTTGATTTTAATCAGAATAAGATCGATTTCATGGCCTTTATAATGAAATGAAAACATAAAATTAATAATTTTTTAAATATAACAAAAATATCTCTAGAGCTCAGAATCATTAGAAGCTTACAGCTATCTCTTGATTTAAACAATTAGTAAATACATTTGGTAACTATTTCAAAGCCCCTATTCTAACAAAGTATTTTTTTTTTAATTAGCAAATTTAATAATTATTTTATAGAGTTGATCTCTTTTTACTAGATACTTTTTTTGTAACCGATTGGTTAAGAAACACAATAGTATCCAACTTTGATTCACATTAAAGATATTAGAGATAACAAACTAAATAAGGCGATAATTCCCTGAAAAGAGGTTCAAGTACTTTTACGTAATCATTCAAAGTTCTGAAACTAATAAACAAAAATTTGGGATTTTCAAAGCACCTTTAAAACATAATAATCAAAAGAAAATTTAGCACTCATTAACTTTTTCACAGTATGGAAAAACTGAAAATATTGTTTTTGAAAACACAAGAAAATGCAAAAGTTTTCTTTTATTACCTTTTTATACGCTTATGAAATTGCAAACTCTCATGATAGCATACACATACATATATACAAACTTTAACAATAGAAATTTTATTGGTGAAAAAGAATAGAATTAAAAAATTAAATGAAAGTAGGATTGTGTCAATTGCTATTCAATTTTAAAGATGCAATTCAAAATAATAAATAAATATTTTCCAAAATAATTCTTAAATTACATTTATTTGAAAAAAAATATATAGAATTTTAAATCGAGATATAAGGTGCTTATTTTTTGTGACTGAGAATATATAATTGAAGGTAATCAATAATGGATAGCATTGAGATGTATCCAATCATTTTACATTTTAGCAACTATGTTTGAAGATGGACAAGGATTTTGGAGTAATAAATGACATGAGCATTTTCTGATGAAGGTCCTTTTATGTAGATTTATTTCACTTATAACCACAGTTGAACAGATGCAACATGATTGACATTAGAAACTTTCAAACCCCTACTGTTCTTTATTACTACTACTACTAATGGGCATGGCATACAGAATGAAAGTTTGATGATGAAATTCAGAAAATCATTAAAAAAAACTCTATTACAATTATTATTTTAGTCTTAATATAAATCAAATTCTTTTTTACATATATCCATATTCATTTTTATTAATAATTTGTAAAAGTTAAGATTGCTCAAATTCTGATAATTAGAAAGAACTTACTTTGTCTTGTTAATGCATCTCCATATGATTAGGGTTTATACAAAACCCGACTTTTTGAAAAACCAGTTTTCAAATTCAATATTTCTAAAAAACTGATTTTAATCGGTTTTCAAATTTTTGTCAAAAAAATAGAATAGGGGAAGATATTTCATTTAATTTATACAAAGTAAAAAAAAAAACCCGAAATAAATATCAAAGTCAAAATATATATATAAAAAAATTAAGGATTTCATATACATATATTACTTACACAAAATAACGAAAACTCAAACAAAAATTTCAAATAATATTATATTATTTTCACTAATTTTAATTTCTCCTAAGAAATAAGATTTTAAAAAACATAAAATATCCACTGAATGGTGGTTACGCCTTGTTTTTATTTTGGACACAATATTGCCAGAAATTGAAAATACTCATTCACTAACTATTGAGCTTGGCTTTATCATTTTCATGGCATAAAATAACAAATCTAAGATTTTTGTTCTTTTATTCATTGCCTCAAATAACGAAAATTCAGCTTTCAGTGTCTTTGGATTTGTAAATTTTTCTTCAGGGTTTTCAAGAAACTTATGAACTGATTTTTCCATGCCTTTTCAAAAAAAAGTATTTCTCTGACGAGTAGTTTCTTCGATTTGCTCTTCATCACAATCAGTTTCCACAAAAGAATTTGGAAATATTCTAGGCAATATCTTTCCAGATAACTTAATAATTTTGGTTTTTGAAGCTAAAGAAAATACACTAGATTTCTTCGATAATCTAGAAATGTTTAGTGGATTTTGCAAATACAGAAAAAGAGTAGCTAATTCTACTTGTCTTCTTTCATGAATTCGTTCTTCTAAAGCATATAATAATTTAAAACTTATTTCAGTGTTTACATTTTTTAGTTCATTTAACAGAAATTCAAATATACCTTCACTTATCACTTCTTCGTCCTAAGCCTTCAGCTGCAAGACGAATCGGCCCCAACCGATAAAATACAAAATATTTGTTGTTGTTTTTTGAAGAAGAGGAATATCCAGGCGTTCTGGAAAACCGGTTTTCTTAATTTAAAAACCAGTTTTCAAATGTGACACATTTAAAAAACCCATCAAACCCTACATACAATGTATTTTTATAAAAAAGGCTGAAAAATTCAAATACAGAAGACCGATACAATAAATTATTCCTGAGATGAGAAATACTTATTACAACTTGTATGGAAAAATGTATGCATTATAAAAACAAACCATTCATGCATTACACAAGATTTTTTATAAAAACATAATAATAAACAGAAATATGCATAATGGATCTTCAAATTAGCAGAAAAAAAAAAAAAAAAAAAGAAAAAGGGGGGGGGTGGGGCTGGTGATTTCAAACTAAGAAAGTATGTGTGGGATGGCACTGATTGACAACTCAAAAAATCATAACCTGAAGAGCAAAGAAATACTGAAAATTTGTATAAAAAAAAGTTTTAAAAAACTATTTTAAGAACATCAAAAATACATCCTACATTCCTATTAGAATGCCTAAAAGTCCAAAATGACTGCATCTCCATTAAACTAAAAATAAAATGTCCCATGTGAAATGTGTTTGACCTCATTTCTGAGTGTTTAAGTGTTAAATCCAATTAAAAAAAACTTATTTAAATGTCCCAATTTAAAAAAAATATTTTTTTATATGTATAAGGGGTGTATTGTAATGATTACAAAAATTCAACATAGCAGGATTTCTCATTGTTAAAGGATAAAAAATATCCATACCTCTAAGACCCTTAATTATTGAGGAAATTCCACTATGAAAATAATGATATTATCACAAAGAAATTTTAATTGAAATATGAAAAACAACGGCACACATGAGACCTATAGGAGTGACAGTTCAAAAAGAATAGCTTGCATATTTTCATTGAAAGAAGAGATCTATTGAACTCTAATTACAAAATTAATTTCTATCTTCATGCTGCTTACACATTTATCAAAACTGCACTGCTAGATCAGATATAGTCATTATTCCAAAGTACATATAATCAAATCACGATATGCAAGGTTTGGTTATGTGTATCTTAACATAATGTCATAACAGTAGCCCAATTAAAACATAATGCCTAATACTTACATACATACATGTTTGTTAAATTTCAAATAAAGTTTTTCAAGTATAATTTTCTTGAAAAACTAGAGGTTGGGAAGTATGGTTGCTGAACTTTTCTTCCTCTGAGAGAGAGGAATCCACTATGCTGAACTCATGCAGTCATAATATCTTGTATAATGAAGATACTGTCTTCAATATACAAAGTAGAATAAAGAAAAAATAAGTTTTAACATGTATTAATAATGGTTTGAGAAATATGCTGCATTTAACATGATACCGTATATTAGATGACGATTTTCTTGTACTTACAGTATTATTGTGAAGTTGTCATCAAAAAAGTTTTAAGCCCTTTTGTAAAAATTCATCATAAGTGAGTTTCCAATTTCTTTAATAACCATTTTACAAAATATACATGAACAATGAACTTATGTTCACATCTGTCATGATTCAAGGCATACAAGAATGGAAGTATGACACTGAATGGAATTAAAGGACTAGCTCAGATCTAGAATACGAAAATAGATCTCCAAAGAAATAAGTTAATACTCTATTAAACATATCAAAGTCAAGATAATGACTGATAAGACTGAGCAGCATATTCTGTGCCAATAAGTCCACGGCAAAGAAGGCTAAATTCAGTTACAGTTTCTTTTAATCTTCGTTTATTTGTCCTTTCCCTGTAATAAAAGAAATAATGAGAACAATTTTATATTTTTATAAAATAATTATATATAACAATCTGATATAGCATGTCCATTCCAAGAACTGGTTAAAATTGAAAATTTGCATTTTGGTAGTCATCATAGATATGGGTATTGCACTAACATTTCACAATAAATTTTTCTCTTCAACTTTTATGAGCCAAGTTAATTATGGATAAGATTCTTTTTCAGAATAGAAATTTATAATCTTAAATCTATGCAAAACAGATTAAGGCTAATTTCAATAGCAACACATGTGTAAGGATCTTAAGTCTTACATCAGTTTTAAAGATAAATAGATGACAAAATGATTGAAAATTATCATCCCTTATAATACATCTAAGTAATGTTATGATCAATTTATATGGATAGAGTACATGAATGTCTAAATATATATGTTTTTCTAATAATATCATAAATCAATAACAGAAAGCAACAATACATGTTGCTTTAAAAATCTAAAATATATATGTTAATTATATCACCATTGACCTTATTCAACGTATTTATACACAATATTTACAGCACAGTAGCAATTTCTGCATTTCTAAAAATTTATAGATACATTCCATCTAGCAAATCATTCAATCAAACTTACAGAAATGTTAACACAAATCAAAAATTACAATAAGAAGTTTAGTTCATATATGTTTTGTAAGAATCTTTATTATTTTATATTTTTAATCAAACAGAAATGAATGAAAGATAAAATTAATACTGAATTTAAATAATACTTTTGGATAGCTAAATTATAATTTAATATGAAATTACTGACTTTAATATTAATCGTGCAAATTCTTCTTTTTGGCGTTGTGTAACTCTGAAAGATGGAAAACCCTCTTGTTGTATGAAGGGCCCCAACCAGCGGCACAAATTATCAAAATACTTCTTGTTAAAAGCCATGAGAATATCTGACATAAACTCTACCACAGATCTAGGAGAATCACCACCAATGACCTAAAAAGCAAGCATATAAAGGTTACATAACAAATGTTCTTTCATTTACATTATATTTACAAAGCTTTGCAATATATCAATGGAGGAGGGGGGAGGGGGGAAGAAAAGAAAAACACCAACAATTAGGAAAAAAATGCACCAAGAAGATAAAACTACAGTTTATTCTGAAAGGGCATACTGCAGACATGTAGATGGCTTTTTAAACTAAAGTTAGGATTCATATTCCAATGATGTTATAGAACATGTATCAAGGAAGTAATAAAACAGCATATATATTACAGTCTTTGAAAACTATATAAAAATTAAAAACAAAGATCTTTCTATATAAGTTATTAAAATGCTACTCCAGAATATATCAGTAATATGCATGTATCAAAAATAACATAACTATAACGTAAAGCCTAAAGAATAAAACTCAGATATATAAAATGAAGTTCATTTATGTAGTTTTAGTGGCCATGGAATGTAAGGATAAAGAATTCTTTAAGGATATAAATGAATTCCAATAATATTGAAATAATTCATCAAATATCGGCCCAGTACTTTGGCTTAAAGTAAAATCCCCCTTTGCAAGAAGAAAATTCTGCTTTTCATCCTACTCTATTAAAATGTGCCTACAAAGTATTTCAAAAAAGTAAATGTTTGGGGAGAGCAAGTAGCACATATCTATAGAATAGGGAGAGCAACACATCTTCCTTACCTCAGAATTTATATCTCATTAAATTTATAATTCATATTAAAATTTTTTAAAATTACATTATCTATAAAATAATAAATAAAACAAAAGTCATAAGTAAAACATTATTTAAACTTTAAAACGTTGCGAACCTTTAAAACTTGCATCACTAGTATTTCTCCTTGTGTATTCACAACATTCAACATATTAGGAACCTCTCGACTGTGCATAATAAACTCGGCCTGAAAATGAAAAAAGTTAATTAAAAATAGATTTTAAGTTGACTTCATTTCAATTTCAAGGTATCTACAGCCTTTGAATGAATTATTTCATATGATGATAATTTCATGAATTAACTAAAAATACTGAAATGTTGGACAGAGACATTTTTTGCCAAAATTTCTATCATCATAAAATTCATAACGTGACTGCATTTGAGCCAGATACAATACTCAAGAACAAAATTAAAAATACAAAATGAATTGATTTAAAAGATTAAGTTTAAATACAGCAATAAAAATAAACTAGTACTTGTGTTTGCAGTACAAAGAGCTTGAAAACAAAATAATCAGAAAGAAAAACAATAAAATACATACCAAAAAACTGGCAGCAGCTCTAACAGTAGGTTTCTCAGGAAGATTTAAAGCAGCAGTACCAAATTGAAATAATACTAATGGATTAACAGATTCAGCCTTGAAAAATATTATTGCCCTTCGTATTATTTGATCTAATACTTGTAAAAACGATTCAATCACTGTAGTGCTTTCTCTAAAGTCTTTCATTGAAATTTGAATTGTGTGATTACAAATTTCAGCAAAATATTTCGACAATGCTTCTCTTTCATCCTCATCATTGGCAAATAAAATCAGTAACTGCTTAGTCATATCCAGAACTGACTGATGAGGACAATGTTTGTACAAATGCAAAAGTAGATTTAACATGTCAGGCAAAAACATCTTGCATTTATCTGTTAACATGGACACAGCTCGTTTCAAACATTCACATAATGCCTAGAGAAATAAAAGATTTTTTTTTCAAAAAATTTAGCACACACATTATGGGGAGGGGAATCACACATAAATTACGAACATGAGTTATATATACAATATGATTACAGTATTTTCAATTTCATATTATTTCAAAGTTTTGCTTCTAAAAATTTAAAATAATATATTGCCACACAGATTAAAAATATATTTTACACATGTAATATTACAGATGACTTTAATACCTTGGTTGTAACATGTATCACCAGTGATTCATACTTATTCTCAAATTAAATTATTCTTTCCCTATCACAGTTAAGAGATAGTAACGAAGAAGCTACTTAAATGGATGATCTAAATTACAGATGAGAATTATGGCAATGAATGTGTGAAATATGAGACAAAGATAAGAATATAGTAAATACAGAAATAAAGTATTTTGTGGCCAGAAAGATTACTAGAAATATTTTAATAAGATAAAAATTATTGAAATAATCATTTGGAGTTTCAGAAAGAATTTTTTTTCAATACACTGGCAGTTTGTAATTCAAAAATAATTAAGTCTTCAAAAATATATTTCACAAAATAATTTCAAAAATGCCTCTTTATAAATATCATAGAACACCCAAGGCAAAGTCTTGAAAATCCTCCACATATATCTATATATATTTACATCATCTAATATACAAAGTAATTTTGGCCAAATCTACCAAATGAATGGGATTAAGAAATTTTATTAATGAAATGTATGTAAATCCATTACTTTCTGCATAAGACTTCTCTTCTAAACTTACTCTACACACAATAGGTACAAAAAAATAAATCAATAACATAATAACTAGCTGGTGATCACTTGATAAGTCCACATGTGAACCAAAATCAACTAACAAACATATTTAGTATTTCAGGAACATCATTTTCAGAAATACTTGAAGTCATTACAGCATACCAAAATGCAGATATAAATTTTTGGCATGACAGGATACACAAAGTAAGGTAGGTTAATAGGTTGTATAGAACTAATTCCTTGGTCACCTGGATGATATGATTTTATTGCACTTTTTAGTTTGGAGTTCCTTGTAGTAACCAATTTACAACAAAGAAATTTTCAATTTACAGACTTGAGCAGCTGGTTCAATCAGACAACAGTTAACATTTTCCTTTTTTGTGTGCAGAAAGGGATAGAAGATTTTCATATACATGCTTGACATAAATACTGTACAAAAAAAAAAAAAAATGATCAGCATCTTTCTTTATCAGAAGAAATAATGTGTTTCTGTCCTAGTATCAGTCCATGTAAGAAAGATATTTTATTGCTAATCAGTGATTACAAGAATAGTAACTCATTGGGTGGTCAAGTGAAATTGCAGAATTTATATTCTAATCATGCGAAAATAGAAGAGCTTAATTTATGTTCCTTTATCAAAATTTCTATAGAAAATATTGTTATTTTTCTCCGGCTTGTAAATTACATTGAACCGAGAGATGAACAATGTAGGTTTTAGTTCATACTTGAGCATGTATAATGCTAGGATATTTCATGAGAATGTCATGTCATCAATTTAAATAACAGATGTAAGTTACCCACATTCTATCAAATACACAAGGGCTTTAATAATAGACCAGTAGTATGTCATACATAATTTTTTGTCTGCGTTGTATTTAGGGAAAGATATGGGGAATGAATAATTTGTTTTATTTCCACTGTGTTGAAAAGTCACAGAAACAAATTTTCATGCTTGGCATTAAAACTTTTCATTATAGAATTTTTTAAAAATAAAATAATAAAAAAAATTTTTATTACCATTACCAAATATATCATTTTTATATAAAAGTTTTTCAGAAAGTTCATTTTTTTTCTTCAGATTTACCGCATGTTACACTACAATTTGTAAATGGTTAAATATGGGACAAAGCAGCTCTAAAATAAAAGTGATAAAGAAAGTAGAGATGGGACTAGGCAAGATTTTCAGTTAGCATATTAGGTCAAAACCACTCTGTATATAATATTTCAAATACGATATTTATTTTTAAATAAAATTTATGAAAAATGAATAAGTGATATTTTACAAACCTGGAGTGAGAATTCTTAGATTTGCATAAATTATAATGCAATAGTAACAATATTTGGAACTGAATTGTTTCAAATATATTCAAAAAGCAATGTTTGAAATATTCAAGAGCAATTTGAAAAATATGTTATCATCAAATATATAATTCCAACTGTATAGAAAAATATAAAGCAAGGAAATTACCTCAGTAATTTGCTCCTTAACTTCCCAGCTATTGCCTGCAGTTCGGAAGACCATTAACAACTTTTCTAAAACATGAAGAACAGGTTGGGGTAGTTTAAGATTTGCTTTCTGGATCTCAGAAGATTCAGGTTCAGATTCTTCTCCTTCTGGATCTGAACCATAATGAGTATCAAGAGTAGCAAATAACATAGAGAGCATGTGTAAATCATGCACAATGATTGCAGCACTGTTGATAGTTGCCTATTACAAAAAAGAAATAGGAGAGAAATGGCAATTAAACTTCATAAATAAATTACATAAGATTTATTAATACATGACATAAGAATTTTAAAGACAGTATGGCCAATCCCTTTTTCACTTACATAATTAAAATTATTTTATTATTTAATAATTCTAATTCTATAAAAATATTTTTTACAAGGAATATTGAATTATTTTTATATAATTCAAATTAATATTTATTAAAAAAAATCTAAGCAAATTAGATATAGAGCAATTATTATAATTTTTTCATTATAAACCTTAAAGTTGTTTGAAATCACGACGAAAATAATTTATACAAAGCAATGTCTGTTAAATCTTGTAACAATAAGGAACATTTCAATGTTAAAACACTCAAAGTGCTATAAGAATTCAATGTTAAAAGATTTTAGATGTTTAAATCAAAGCCATCAGATATACAATTTCTGAGAATAAACATTTAACACAATTCAAATCTTTGATTTACAATAAAAATAAAATTTTTAATAAAATTTCCATAAAGTATTTACTTCTTTGCAGCAGAGATGTTCCTGTAACTCATTAAATATCGGTGGTAATAGAGTATCCAAATAATCCATAATATAAGAATAGGGCATTATTGAAAGAACTTTGCCAATGGTTGCTATGATCCTTACTTTTTCTCTTAATTTTAAAATATTTCCTTTCAGTGCATCCTATAAAAATTATAGAACAAAAATCATGAAAGAAATAAAATGCAAATACAAGTACACTAATAAAAATACATACTGCATAAAATTAAACCGCAAAAAATAAATTAGGAAAGGATTGTAGATTTATGCTAAATTAGATGAAAATTTGTTTTAAAAGTGATACTAATTAATTTCAAAAGAATTATGTATTACCAACTAACAGATAAATGATAAAAAATATAAGCTTTATAAAAACTACATTATTTACCAAGCAAGTATGAAGAATCTGTTCAGCAAATGGTTGCATTGAAGAATAACAATCTCTACTAATATCTTTAAGGGCAAATGTAGCAGATATTGCCACATCAGCATTTTGTAAACCCATTAAGAGTAGTGGTATAACACAACCCAGTACATTAGGATGAGCATTAATCCATTCAGCAAAAGCTCCTGAAATATTTCATTTTTAATAATTTTGAACCATTTTTTGAATAAGATTTATAGAGAAAATTTATTAAGTTTCTCAAATTCAAAATCTGTCTTCTCTATTATGGTAGAAAAATTAATTTGTAAAATAAAGTGAAATTGCTCAATTAATCTATAAATTAACTTAAAAAAATGTGTGAAAAAGAAATAATTAAAAATCATGTAATTCTAAAAAGCCTGTTTAAACTACCAAATACTCATCAAATTATGTAGTAATGAATAAAAAACAGTTTTGTTAAAATGCAATTGGCATTAATAATTAACAAGAGTTATAGCATGTGCACAAATTTGATGACAAACATTAAATTTGTTAATTTTATTTTTCTTGCAATTAGAAAATTAATTTCTAAATTTAATGTTTTTAGCTTTTAAAACTGGAATAAGAATTTATTTATTTTTTATCTGGAATGAATATTTAAATTACAGATTGCAAATGTTATAATGAAATTTACATCAAATTAAGAGTTAGTAATTTATATAGAGAAAATTTTAGAAAATACTATGCACTGTTTAGGTTAATTATTATTAATAACTAGATTATTACAAGTGATATTTTATTTTTAATTACTAAATGTATGAAAAATTTGAATTGTCACTCCTTTTTTTAAAATTTTTTTGCTTGAAAAAATAACATAAACAAAAGCAGATAAAAATTTTAAAAGTTGTACTTTAAAAAGCTTAACTAAATAGTTCTCAATAGTTCATTTACCTATTGCTTCCATGGCTGCAGATATTATTCTTATGTGTTGCAAGGGTATGTTCTGTAAATGGTTCATAAATACAGGTATAAACTGATTTTCTTTTACATCTACACTTTCAGACACTTCTTTGAAGGCAAAAAGGCAGGCTTCTAAATACTGAAATTACATAAATTAAATATTTAAAAAGAGAAATACAAATAAAGTTCAAATATTTTTTGTTAATAATAACCAAATATCCATGCAATTTTGAATTCTGATAGACCCAAGATGGAAAATGACTCATCCATTAAAAGAATTTTTGATCATAAAAAAAACGATACTTATAGAAATATTCTATTAGCTAGAAAATACAAAAAAGTAAGTGTATTTTTAAATGCAAAAACTAATGCGACATAATATTTAACGTAATTTGACAATCAAATAAAAAAAAGTTTGTGAAAAGATTAAGTATGAAAATTTAGTTCTGATTAACAATAATACATAAAATATTTTTAAAAATTATGCCGCTTTTAAATATATTTTTAATCAAAATTCACTAATTTACCTGCCACTGAGAAGGATTATTAGTAGCAGTTGTTGTTGCAATGTTCAAATGAGCCATTAAATTAGCTAAGGCAGCTGTCCTAAGAATATTGTAGCAATACATCTAAAAAAAAAGCAAAATATTATATGAAATTAAAAGCACACACAAGAAGGTAAAATACATGAAAATTCTTAAAATCATACATTTTCCTCAGCACAAAAAAACATGGCAAATTTATTCATATATGCAGAATTTTTAAAAAGATTCATAAAATGGCAAAAATATCTTATTCCTTTTTTTTAATTATTTTGAAAGAAAGCTAAAAAAATTGTTTGAAATTTTTTAAATTAAATTTTTATAAATTAAAAAAATTGTGTGTAACTTTTAACAATAGTTTTTATTGTTGAGTGAAATTCAAATAATTTTGTTTTAAATATTTCATTACATAATTTTCTTTAGCAATATGTGCATGAGAAATAAAAAAAATGTATTATGGAAAATCATTTGCAGTTTAGGAACTAAATTACTCACAAATATCTACACAATATCATAGGTATCAACTCCATTAAGAGTGTTCAAGTGCATAATAAACAGAAAAGGTATAAGTTATTAAAATGACATGGGTTCAATTCTATCACAATTTGATATTTAAAAAATAATAATCTGTTCATGTTATATGAACTAAGTTTGCATGAAAAATTTAAATGGAAATTAACATTATCAGCATTTCAATAAACCAACTGGTCACCATAAGCTGTTAGTATAATAAATAATAAAGAATTTATTGTATCTTTTAACCAATTGGAGAGTGAACTTTAAAATATATCATATGATTAAATGAACCAACTCAATAATATAAATTATGCAAAACAATAAACTCTAAAACTATATATTAGCTATGTTAAGGTAAAATTGCACAAAATACAATTACCTTAAAATTAAATTTAATATTACATTTGCTTTGTGCCTTTGAAAAGTAAAAAGATCACGTTTGGAAAACCTATTTTACCACAGTATTTTTTTAAAAATAAAATATAAATAATTTGATACAATTATTTTTCTTTTGCAGTTTCTAAAAACTTAGTTTATGTTTATTTTGTATGTGCAATACATTTAAGGTCCCATGTTTATTAGGCAATTTTCAGATTACACCAAACTCCATTACATAGAATACCAAGATTTTGTTAAGATGGTTGGATCAAGGTTTCATTTGTTGGTAATTTATTATGGGTGATGTTTTTAATTTTATAACAATTTAAAGAAGCTCTCATATATATCAACAAGTACTGTTTATTTCTACATATATCAGTATCCTAAATTATCCTTCATTAAAAAATATCAAGTGCTGATGAAAACTCTTATTTAGATTTTTAAAAATATTACAAATTTAAAAACAAACAAATGGATTAATTACTTACTATAGAATCTCCAATATCTTGTCGATAGCACCGAAATGATTCTCTTTCATCTATGAGCAAACAGAAAATTACCTTTTTGAACAATCTGAACAGTCAAAGCAATTTCACATTATCTAAATTCAAATAATTTAAATTCTAGTAATTCAGAATTTATAAGTATTTATTTAAAGCATTGTTTATTTTCAGTTAATTATGATATCTATAATAGAAGATATACTATTATAACATATTTTTAATGTCGAATTAGTACTTCACCTGATTTCCACTGTTTATACACATTCTCAGGTGGATACCTTAACTTTACTAGATATGCATCTAATAAAGCTTGAAAAACTGGATGAAATATTAGAAGAAGGTGTTCAAAATTTTTTTCAGATGTTGTAATGGCATCCTATGAAAAATCAAAACATTTAATGGATTATTAAAAAAATTATTCTTTAAATCAAAAATAAATAAATTATGACAATTTTTTATAAACATTATGGTATGTACAAAGTACAGCAAATAAAAACAGAAAATAGAAATTTAGATGAGAAAGAAACTATTAAATATGAAACAACATTTTCATTTATTGATTTTGTAAAAGTGTCAACAATATTTTATTTTTCTCAATTAATGAGTTTCGATTCATAAATATAATAAGCTTATTCATTCATAACTTCCGATAAAGTATGGTCTATGGAAAACTTCACAGACATTATAAAATAACAGATATTAACAGTAAAGACAAACAAATAGTTTTTTTAAATGCTTATCAAGTAATGTGATTTTTTTTCACTTTCATCTTTCTACACCAATAAAAATTTATGTTTGCAGATATTATAATTAAATATACATATAAAATTTTCTTTGCATTTATAATCTGATTTGTTTCTCATCCTGGTGAAACAAATTGGAAGATTCTTCATAACTTATTGACAAATTTCATATGAAATGCACATTTGATAGGTATATTTGCTTATCATTTTAAAGTCAAGGAAATTTAAATGTTCCCATCAAAATGATTTTATAATGATCGTGCTAAATTTTATCAGTCTAAATCTTTCTTATATATTATTAGAAAATTCCTTTAAAATGAAAAGATTACATCTAACAAATTAAATCATTATTATTTGATTAAGTTTAATTAGTTAAGTTTTAACATACTTGAAGAGTATACCAAAACCCAAAAGCTTGTTCACTACATATTTCATCAATTGGATACTGTCCAGGAGTTGAACTACATTGCTGCAAGCATGTAATATAAAATATTAAGAATAATATGCAATCAGAAGATTACACAATTTTATAATATGCTAATACACTAACTACGATTATAATAATATTGACAAACAAGAAGAAAAAAAAATACAGTTGGTAAAATTAAAGCAATGAAACAAAATAAAAATTGAAATTGCATATAAATTAGTCATTCTTTTTAATAAATACTTTTTGTGAAATATAATTTAATTAATATTTGCAAATAATAATTTATTATGAAATAAGATTTGAAATTACATATGAACTTAGCATCCTTATTTTGTGCCTCATTTTTTAATTTTCATTGTATAGTACTAATTAATTAACTACGGCTATTTAAGCAGGAAATATCCATTTCATCAATTTCAATGTTGTAACCTTATGCTTCATTGTCTTAGTCTGAATGGCTATCTGCTTTTCGACTATTTATCAAACTCGATGTTTTCAACATTTTAACTGGATTACAGGATTACTGATTTATTAGTTATTTTTAGAGATTTAAATTTTATATAAATAAAATCAAGATGGGAGAGTTAAATTTAATCTTCTCTCTTTTGAGAAGTTAATTTATTACATCTTATTTTGATCATATTATCCTTTCTCAGTTCAAAAATCACCCCAAGAGATAGAAATTTAATAACAGTAAAGGCACAATAATGCAAATTGGGAGTTCTGGAATCAGTATTGCATTCTATTTAAACAACTGTCACATTAAGTATTTAAAGAGAGTTTTGAGAAAAATCTTGACTCGGGTGAATGTTCTGAATTGAAACATTTTACAGAAATTGAGCAGCATTAAACAGTTCAGCAACAACAACAACAAAAAGTTAGCCTTGACACTTATAACTGATTTAATTTTTGTAAAATTTATTTATTTATTTTTTAAGAATTAGGAAGTACTAAAAAATTTTCCCTCTTTTTTTATAGCAAGGAATTAATTTGTGCAAAAATAAAGGACACAATATCTATTACAAATGATTAATTAATTATTTTTTAAACAAATTAGTTAAAAAATGTAAAATAGTTATTAAAATTAAAAGTGAATTAAGTATGAATTAATATTATTGCTATCAAAAAAGATGATCAATTTTTTTGATGAGTAAAAAAAGATGACAAAACAAATTTTTAATATTCACTGAAAAACAATCCAGAGACAATTCTTTTACTTGCAGCTAAGAAAGTTAAATAAGATAATTCAATGATTTATTTTCTAATTAAAGTATACATACTCATCTTTACTGGAAATAATGAATTTTTAAAAATATATACAAAACGATTTCTATATATAAGGTTCAACAAAACAAACTGTTTTATATTTAAATTTTTTTCTTTTAATTATGAATAAAAAGCCCAATTCAAATAAATAATTTTTTAGTTTGTAAAGCAAATTATAAAACAACTCAAGAAACTGTTAAGATTTACAGTGAGAGGAACTATCTAAAACATGAATTTTATAAAATACACAAATTAAAAGAAAAACTCTTCAATATTTAATGACTTTTAAGATTCTTACCAGTATATAACCAATTAACTGTAGAATCATGTCTTTCTTTTGAGGTTTATTAATTACAGTGTCAAGAAGTAAGTGGCAATGGTTTTCTCCTACATTAATAATCAAACCATATAAACCATTGAGTTTATCCTAAAAATAAAACAGTAAGAGAACATGAAATGACAATTTTTTTTGTAACAGAAATGTAAATTTTGTGATAAGAGAAACAAAATAAAGAAAGGCAAACTTATACCATATCATAATCTTGACTAGCTTTCTTCAATAGTTCATCAAATTTGGTAATATGTTCAATCATTTCTAAAATTAAAGAAGGATGCCTGAAATAAATTAAAACACATTTTAATAGCAAATATTTTTTTAGTATAAATTTTATTTCATAATCATACTGATTATTTATCCAACCTCCCCCCCCTTTTTTGGTTTTGCTCATTATACAAACAAATATGATAAAACAGCAACTTGCATGTAAAATATTTGCAACTTATTGCCAGATATTAATTACTCTAAAGAAATTGAAACCTAAGGCAGAAATTATTTTCTCATTACAATAGAGTACTATTATATGATATTCCACTTCCACTAACATTAGATCTGAATTAATTAACAATCATAAATATAAAAATGCATTTTATAGTTTCCATTATTATTCTGTAAATGTTTGTTTTTCTATTTGCAGTGTGTAAAAGTTAAGGCAATTAAGTAACATCAGGCAGATATACAATTAATGATTCAATGATAATACAATGAAAATTCCAAACTAATGCGGCAATAGGAAAGAATGCAAAAAATTAAGTAACAATCGCATTCTTAAAAAAAATAATAAAAACTGTTTTATTTTTGCAAACAATTTTAATTCTTTTTTATTTTTTCTTATTAAGATTAAGGTGATTATATAAAAAGATCATTAATAAAATTAATCAGATATATACTTTATTATACTATGCCTATTTTTACTGCTATTCAACCCATAGTGAAAAGAAAGTTCATTTTTAAATTTATGTACAATTTGTACCTGTATTTTTCAAAAATGTAAATGCTATGTTGCATTGTGTTAAAATTTTTTGTCTTTTGTGTCTGATTTTAATTTCTTGCATATTGAGTAATAATGCTAGCCAGCACTTCTCATAAAAATTCTATCATTATATTAAGCTGATAATTTCAGCATTTTTTTTAGGAATAGTAAGCAAAAAATATTAAATAAGGCATTAAAATATTTTTTTTTAAAATTTGAAACTATTAAAATAATAGAGTATTATTATGTAATTGTGAGACAATTTAAAAGTATACCTCAATATATTAAACTATATAATTAAAATATTAAATAAACAATATTCTAATGGCTAAATATATCTATTGGATCATATACTTTTAAAGAATAAACAATGTCAATATGGTATCATGTTATAAAAATAAAATCATTCAAACAAAAACAAAACTCACTTTGATGATTCAGGATGATTAGCAATGTTGGTGAGAGTTTCAAGAGCTGTCTGACTGATTTCATCTCGGTAAACAGAATCAAATGCAAGAAATAGCAAAGACTTGTATTCAAGAACTGCAGGTCCTAGCAATGCCCAACTTGAATAGCATTTTAAAGACATTTCGCATAAATCTGCTGGAGCAGAAGTTTTAGATAAAATACTTTGTATCAGATTCATTACTAGATCTAGAGACTGCCGAAGACAATTTCTTACAATACCCACACGCACTTGTGTCAAATGAGTAGTTTGAAACTGAAAAAGGAAATTTTATTAACTTTTTTCAAACTGATAATATGAAAAAGGAAAGAGATAAATGAATAATTTAATTGAACTGATCTATACACATAAAAAAGGAAAAAAAAATTCAAATACAATCCTTCCTTTTTTATTTCTTTCTTTTACATTTCAATTTTAAACTATAATAGTTTAGAATTTTCCAACTATAGAGAGAAACAAATTTGATGGAATAACAGCTATAAAATTTTCTTTATACGACAAAACAGATTATTACTTGAAGTATTAGAAGATAGATAAATTTGTTTACTTTCACAACACAGCATTTTTTGTCCCCTCTTAAAATTTTTTATTTCTCAAAACTGATTACAATTAATTTTGATACATGATAAATTAATTGAATGAATGAATGAATTGAATGAATGAAGAATTAACAAAAGATAATATTAATATCTTATGTACCATATTGGCCAAAGCTAATTTTCTTAAGCTCCTATCGATTTTTAGATTATAATTCTACAGTTAAGTTCCAGACTATAAATAATGATGTGCAATTAATGTATTTCCATAACTGAAATGACCATGATAAATACCAGAAATTAATAGCACTTTTTTAGAATTAAAGATTTTTCCTGAAATTTTTTTTATTCAGCATTTTATTGTTTCATTATACATTAATTTAACATTTTATTTTAGTAGGAACAAGAAAGACATGTGATAAATCCTTTTATTTTAAATTTTCATCATCTAATAATGCCAAACAGTATAACAAGTATGAATTTCAAATTTTAGTCATAGGTAATCTAGAAATTAATTATGCATAAATTATTTAATAAAAGGTTCGCTTATTAAATTTTATGACACAATATCCAATCTGACATTTAAAAAAAATGGGGGGGGGGGGTGATGGGGCAAGAAATTTTCTAAAGCTATTAACATGCTATCCCGCTTGGTTATAAAAATAATATTCAGCAAGTCCCCTTAATCCTTTCCCAAGCTATCATACAATATCACTATAATCACTATTTTATCAAAATTGATTAGATTTTAAATAAATTTTGATAAAACAGCGATAAAGAATTGTAGGTCAGAAAAAATAATGGCTATTTTGACCAATAGCATTTACTGCATTACTTACTTCTTCAGACAAAACAGTTAACAATTCAAGTAAAACATGTGCAACTTGCTGAGGCTGCAAAAATAATGCAAACAATTAATGATACTAAAAATATATATAAATTAGATATATCAGAAGTTTATTGAACTGAAAATAGATATTTAACAGCATAAAAAATATAAATAATTAAGGAAAATACATTAAAAAGTATGGATTGGTTGACTTTTGTTAATAGGAATATGACAGAAAAATTTCACATTTTAATATTAAAAATTTCTTCAAATGTACAACACAATAGGGCATGATACTTTGAATTAAATAATAGATTCCTTTTTGTGTATCAGTTTGGTGACAGACAAAATGTCTAAATTTTATCATTTTATTTTCATAATAAAAACTAAGCAAGCGAAGAAATTTTGTAACATTTTTTCCCCCACATTTTTATTACTATTAACAGAGAATGATTGCACTCAGGCTATAATTTATAGATCGTGCTTAGTTTATGTTGTAAATTTTACTTCATGAATGAAATGCATTTTTCAGGGATCTTCAAAATCTAATCCATTTATAGTTAAAGCATTCTTATTTACCGAGAGAAAAATGTAATTTATGATTTGAAAAATTCAACAGCAAAGAATCTTCAAATCTAACTTACAGTCCTTTAAAGAATAAAGGGAAAAGATTATTATTTATCATGATTATGATTATTATTTTTTTAGTTAACAGCTTCTCCAAACTTTTTTTTTTCATGACAAGAAGCATAGCAAGATAACTTCCTAATTAAAATAAAAATATTAGAAGAGTTAGTTTGATGATTTCTTTTGCCAAAATTTTTTTGAGATAATCTTACTTCATGTCAGTGGGACATTTGACTTTTATATTTGAACTTTTTAAAAAACTAGCAATTATACAAATAAATAAGTCTGTACACTTAAACAGAAAGTTTAACTTCTCAATAATTTAAATAATTATAGACATGTATTTTTCTTTTTTACATAAATTCTGCAAGAAAGTGTTACAAACAATTAACAACTGACTACAAGACAAATTATTTTAAAATATAACAATGAAAAGACAGGATATAAGAGAATCTACTCAAAATATTTCATATCTTTCAATGCACACAAAAACATATTTTAAATAATACAATAAAATTCATAACTCACACTAGCATTTGGAATGTTTTGAGGTTGAAACGCAGACATTACATCAGATATTGCACTTGGCCAAAAATCTGTAATTGTTTGAATAATAAAAGAAGACATCTGAAAGAGAAAATAATTTATTATGCATATTAAAATTTCATAACTTTCACAGAAAGTACAAGATCAATTTTTGATAGATCTCTCACTGAAAGATACAGAGTTACACTTGTTTTCTTAAATTTTTCAAATACTTATGTGTCTCACAAGTAGATTTTTTTTTTAACAAAACAAATATTTAATTTTTCATGTCACCCTCATGCATTTCTACTTAAAGCATCTCTCCTCTCTTAAAAAAGTAAAAATATTCCATTCTTAATTTTTTTAACAACAATATTCTTTTTAATTAAACTGCAATTGTATTTAAGAGTCATATAAAATTTATTTATGCTTAAATTGCAACTTCAGTTTTTTTTTATTTAAAATGAAATCCACTTTTTTATAATTAATTTTTACGATTTTGATTAATTTATAAGAAGGAGTTACATATTTCATATTATTATCTTATCTAAAGTAGTTGTTCTTCTTGAAAGAAGAATACACTTACTTACAATTACAGGTCATTGAAATAAACTCGATTCTCTTTCTACAGATGAGCAAAAAATATTAATTGTTTCAAAGAAAAAAAAATGATTTCGTAAACAATTAAAAAATCTAGGTGTATTAAATTTTAACACTGCATTTAAGATAAATTTCAAGAAGAAATCCATAAAAATTCTTTAACATAACTATTGTTAATGTAAACTTTTAAAATATTGAGAACATCTGTCAAATCTTAACATACTGATTTTTTAATGTGATCAGATTTAAATTTTCATATAAAAATAATACTCTTCCCATTCAAGTCTTTACATTGGCATTTTTGATTAGTCAAACTATTTTCATTTATTCATACATCAATTTTGAAATACTTCACTTTTCCAAAAATAATTGATTGTCATTTTCAAAAGAGAGTAAACTTTTTTTTTCAGTTAAAAATAAATATCAAGTGGGGAAAAAAAAGCACCCAGCAAAACAATTAAAAACTATTACATATTTTAAATTAAACTAGAAGTTAATCAGCAGTTTAAATTTGAAATTTTGACAGCCAGGTATCCATAATCTCTATATCAAAATATTAGTCTGCCAGCCAAAACCTCTGTACTGATTTCATAAATTTTTATTTCATATGAAAACTTATGGCACACAGATACATCAGCAAAAGTGATAAGATATATCACTTATCTATGATAAAAGCTATTTCTCTTATTTCCAGAGGAATCTCAAAAACACTACTTCACTTTGAATTCTCTGTGAGGTAAAACCTTGACAAAGTTTTTCAATCACAACTATTAAATAAAATATTTAATGTAATATTTTTAAAATATTTACTTTATATGAAAGTAATGATATCTAGTCATTAGCAAGGGCTCTCCACTTGAATCATTTGACCAGTTTGCAAGATAAGATCAGAATCAATCAAGAAACTCAATCATTATTATATAATTATAATCTAACAGGGTACTTTCCTATATTTTGATAAGATTTTTTAAGATCAAAATTGTTGTCACAACTTGGTAATGATAGAGGACAAACGACTATTGATAACATGGTCATGAGTTTCTATATGAAACACAAATTGATAAAATCAGATTTAAAATTTTATTGGTAAATTTGGTTGGGGTTAGGCAACTGTGCTTTATGAGTTTCCTTATTATTTTAACAATACAGATAACTATTTCAATTCATAATTTTTTTCTCTTAGAGTTTAGATACATTTCTCCACATTAGCATAGAATATTTATGAAAATTAATTAAATAAATAATGAATAGCAGTATGAACAACAAATGGGATTTAAAAAAAAACAAGTATAAATTTTATTTGATATATTACTGAAAATTTTCTATTACTGAATATAAAATGCTTTGGTAGAAAGACTTGATACTTAAAAGATATCCATGAGATGCATATACATTTTTTACATAGTGCTTCTTGATAGGTGAATATCCTCTTCTCATTTCAATACAGGATGTGAAAAATCTCCCACACCCCCTTTTAGAGTTTGCATACATTTTTGTTTTGAAACTGATTAAAAAAAGTATATAAAGAAAAAAGTACAATCAACATAAATTTATTACACAGTAACATAATTGAAAAGCATACTTCATTTTTACATATAAATTCCTTTTAGATAAAATAAATAGCATTATACAATGAAAATGATAATTTTATCTTGTTTTAGAGAAAACTAATAATTAATTTTACCTATCTATGCTTTATTAAAAGTGAAAATAAACTTACAGCGATACAAAGTCTAGTTAAAATGACTTTAGGACCAGTTGTGTAGGTGAACAATGCAGCTAATAACCTATCTCTCAGTGGGCCATAATGATCAGAAGGCAATTCATTCCATTGTTTAGAAACTTTTGCATGTAGTGTG
This sequence comes from Argiope aurantia, assembly GCA_026543865.1. Lineage (NCBI taxonomy): Eukaryota > Metazoa > Arthropoda > Arachnida > Araneae > Araneidae > Argiope > Argiope aurantia. The sequence continues at coordinate 346,069 of JAPMOR010001042.1, forward strand.
CAAGCACCAAAAAACTGAGCTTCATAAGGCTATAAAATATAAATTTAGGATATTTGTAAATTAAAAAAAAAAAAAAAAAAAAGGAAATTCATTCTGTTGCACACTAGTACTTATGCATTAACTACATGCCATTCATGAATATAATAATTTCGGCAGTTTCTTTAATTGATAATTGCGAGTTGTAATCAATACGACATTTTTGATAATTAATCACTGGCATGTAGTCAATATACAAGTACTTAACTAATCAGATATAGAAAAAGTACTTTCAGGTCACATATAGAAATATACTTAAATAAACAAGAATTTATAATAAAATACAAGACTGCATATCAAATGTAACTAACCTAAAATCAGTGGCAGTGATTCAAATGTATAAACAGAAATCAAATTGTTTTTATGCTATATATTATATCATCCACTTACTTTATTTTACATTACATTTGACAATTTTTTATTTTCATTACAATTTCTAAAATTATTAAAGTAAATATTTTTATATTCACTATGTTATAATTTATTAAATTCATTTAATCAAAAAAAAAAAATAAATATATAAAACTACAAAAGATTAATGTATAAATTCAAGGGTATTTTAATTAATGAGTTTTATTTTCAACCTAATTGTACACTGAATTTGTAAGATCTTTTAATAAACTGTTTTCCAAATTATAATTTATGCTAGCAAAATTATCATTTTCATTGCTGTGGAAAGCATTATATTTTATATAATTAATGCCAAATCGTGATGACCAATTGCACAACCAGTAGGGAATGTTATAATATAAAGAAGCACTGCTCTGCTCTAAATTTTCAGAATTCCATTAAAAATTCAGCTACCATTTAGTTTTTCTTAATTTTTTCAATAATTCTTTATTAATTAAAAAAAACCCCTGAACCATGTTCCCCACTTTTTAATAAAAGTAATGAATTTTTCAAAAAAGAGTATCAAAGTAAATATTGGTTTCGAATTCCACCAGTTTTCTTGACATTGTTATAATATAAACAAGCACTGCTCCACTCTAAATTTTCAGAATTCCATTAAAAATTCAGCTACCATTTGGTGTTCCTTAATTTTTTCAATAATTCTTTATTAATTTCCAAAAAAAAAAAATTAACCATGTTTCCCACTTTTTAATAAAATTAATGAATTTTTCAAAAAAGAGTATCAAAGTAAATATTAGTGCCGAATTCCACTAGCTTTCTTGACGGAAAATTTTGTAATCTTTTTTACAAATCATTGTTTCAAGAAAAGAAAAGACTGGTAAAATAATTGTTTCTAGGAAGTGATATTTTAAAACTCAAAAAGTTTTTTAAGTTAAGAAAAAAAGATTTTTGCAAATGAAATACATGTTACAGACAAATTTTTGACTAATTATTTCAGCTAATTAATGAATTAACATGATATCTTTGGTGATTAATTGCCAGCTGTAATAAATACGACATCTTGGGCAATTTCTTTAAGAAATTAATTGTAAGTATCTGGTTAAAGCATGAGTATCATAAAAAAACATTTTTATGATTAAGCATTTCATGATCAATATGAGCTAATTCCAAGCATTTGAATGAAAAAAAAAATGGCTCTGTAAATATGTTAAAATATTTTGCATTTTTTTCTAATATAAAAAAATAAAGTTTCAGAAATATCCTTTAAATGATCATCAGAAAAAAAAAAAAGAAATCTTGGAAAACATTAATATTCATAAAATCTCTTGAAGAAGTTTGATAGCTACTAAAAGACTTTTTAAAAAACTTAATAGCTTTATTCCATAATTTCAAATAAATAACTTCACAAAACCTTATTGAAATGAAAAAAGACAATTTCAGACCTCTACTAACCAAACTTTCAATTATTTAAGGTGATTATGATCATAAACAGTTTGGATAATCAAGGTTCTACTGTATTTAATATGAATTCAATAGTTGATATAGAACCAGCAAAAGATCCAGTAAATCAAATAAAACTACATCATTAAAAAAATGATTAAAAAAAATTAATGACATAGAAAAAAACGAATTTCATATACAAGACTATATTTTTTAAATTTGATTACTTTTAACTTTTATAAACAACAACATTAATAACAATATTAAAAAGAATTAACTGCAATTTAGTAAAATGGAAAGTAAAAAGAAACAAAACAACTTCTTACTTTTGTTGGATGCAATAGCTGCCAAGCAAACTGCCATGCTTCAGGTGATGTTTGAGCAGATATTAAAAATTTATTAGCTTGAGCTTGACTTTCTGCATCATGATAAAAATGATGAAGTGTCTGTAAAAACAATAAATCATGAAATGAAATTATTTAAATTTTGTTACTACTATGATAGTTACACTGCCTTACCAATTATAACTGCATCTACAGAAAGATCTTTCGCAATACCGAAAGCACTAAACATTTACTTAAGATTTAGCATTAGTCAAGAAAAACTTTTTTTTTTTGAATTTTATCTTAACATCATCCAAATTATATCTGAAGATCCACTGCTATTCCCCAAAAAATTATATATTATCAAAAATTTTTGTAATAAAACAAGTAGTAAACTGAACAAAACAAAAATCCCTTACTTTATTTTAATAATTTACAAACTAAATTGTATTTCATCAGCTGATGAAACAATTGTTTTCTTTTCGGATTATTAATAATTATTTACGAGATTGAAATATTATTATAAAAATAATTCAATTATTCATTATTTATAAGCATATGTCATTACTATATCAATCTATGCAATATAATGAATAATTAAATATAATAAAGCATTAGTTTATTGCATGAAATTTGTTTAAAAGCCTCATAAGTAAAATCTGTACTAGACCCAGCATTTGTTTGGTTAACCTTGATCTTAAATCATGTATACCAGTACCTAAATTTTTATTATACTAATTGAAAAAAAAAAAGAGATTGTATATATTAATAATTGAGTAGCGAAGAAAAAATTTCCTAGTCCTATGAAAGTTGGGAATTTTTTTTTTATAAATGTTCAGTATATTTTATAAAGTTTCTTATTAAAATGTGCAGTATGTGCATGCAATTTTTTTAAAAACAGAGCCTGAGTCTTTAATTTTGGATAGAAAGTAATTGCATAAATAATTTATAATAATAAAAGAAGAAGAATAATAATAAAAAGAAAAATAAAGCTTCAGGCCACATCGATTTTTCATGATTTAAAATTATTTACATGGAAAGAATTTTTGTAACGTAATAACTCCAGCTTTATTATTAGTATGGTTTTATTCAAATACAACATTAAATTAATAATGAAAAAAAAGACTTGTTATATTTTCTAAATTAATTATTTATAACAAATTATAAATTACTTTTAGCTTTTCATAAAAGGGTTCAGAAGGGATTATAACAAATTATACACATATCAAGAGTAGATTAACAAATAGCCTTAAATTTTCATTTTTTAATGTAATCAAATAATATAAATGAAATTATCACTGTTTTAATGGTCAAGCAGTAAAGTTGTGGACTACACTTCTTGGAGTTGAAACTAGTTCGACTAATGTGACAAAGATTACAGGTATGACTGTTTGGAATTCATTTCTTCACACATAGTATCTAACCATTTATAAATTTAAAAAACGCTTTAATTTTTTTAAGTTAAAAAAATTGAAACAAAACTTGGTAATATTAATATGTAACACACTTTACCATATTGTTTGCGCCATATGTCGCCTTTAGCTTATGTTTTTATCGTACAAAACAATAAATTGCCGCTAGTTAATATGATGTTTATTTCATCAAGCGAAAATGGAATGCATTGCTGTCATCCCAATATTCAATTCTCCAAAACCATAATGAAGTTTCTTAGGATTTTTTTATTGTTAAAAAGACAAAAAATGACATAAATAGAATAATTAAAGTTATGGAATTATTGAGAATTTTTCAATCAGAGGGATATAAATAAATCGATACGTAATTATTGATAAACAATTCAGAACAAAACTCATGGTCATAATAATACACCAATACAGTACGATTTATTACTTACACGTTCTATATTTTCAATTGTAAATTGATTACTTAAGTCTTCCATTTTAGCATCAAATTTAAATAATATAGTTATTTGGAATTTTTATCTGTACACATAAATCAGACATGTTTCCAACATAGGCTTAGACAACAAGCAACCACTAATTTAGCTTTAAAATCATATTGACAGTATCTTTGAAGTAATACTTTATCATTTTCATCAGCTAAAAGAAAAAACTTCACTTTCAAGAAATTTTCCCAAGATCAAGTTAAAAATTTGAAAATGAAAATCATAATTCTTTGTTTACAAAATAATACTGAAGCGCAGAAGATTTAAAGACTATTTATCTAAAAAACAACATAAATAATGGCATAACTTATCGTGGCGCCATCTGCCGGTTAGAAAAGTTTTTATCCATCCAAATCTTGTCTTATTTTTTCAGTTGAATCACATTAAAAATTCTTAAAAAATTAATTTTAAAGGTAATAAAAAATTAAAGAAAAATCTGAAACTATGAAAAATTAAACGTATTACATTTTTACTATAATAGTAAATATTTTATGATTACTATCAGAATGAAAACATTTTCGTAAATATATCCTGTATTCTAAGCAGTAGTCACATTGTTGTGTGTATACATCAGTTCCATGACCGTAAGCTCCGTTAGGTGTCAATGACCTTTAGTTCAGTGATCACTGATCAGCATAGAGGAGTAAGAACAGCTCTGCGAACAGTAGGATATGCATTTCTCCGATGTAAATAATGGATTTTAAACAGTTAGACAAACGTTAAATAAGTGGAAAGAATATGCAGATTATTACAGTGTTGGAACCTCAAGATAACCAGAAAATATTCATTCATAATTTTTAAAATAAAAGTGCTTGAATCATTTAACAGGTAAGTTTTCATTTATTTCCTGCATATTAGACTTATTTTTTTTATACATTATATAATTTATCAATTTCGTACTATTTTTTTACTGTGTATATCACTTCTTATTGTGTTGCAATTTTTTACTGTTTTAATCTGATACTTTCGAATGAATTAAACCGGCATGTACAAACCGAACTCATCAGACGGTGTTTGTTTTATTAGACTGGTGTGAATGACCTTTATTTGCTGTTACGGTATTTCATGGTGTCGGACTAGAAAATGATATTAAATTGAGAAATGAGCTATATCCAAGATAAATTGCCATTCATATTTTTTTCTGAGAGTTTATGCAGATATATTTAGTAATATTTCCTGGTAAGAATTTTTTTTAATTAATTTTTCAAAATTTTATTTCAGAGAATAAATTTATTTCTTATATTATCATTTTTTATCAATAATCGAAGGTTTGATTTTTTAATAATTATCACTTTTTATCTTTAGATTTGTGCTCTGATTTTTTTTCTCTCGTATAAATATATATTTATATTTTACTCAATAATAAATTCTGTAGTAAAAGCGGAAGAAAAAAAAAAGGGTAAGCTAATTTTTCCTCCAAAAAACTAATGTTCTGATTTTAAATATGACTTTAAACTCTTTTGTAATAACAGAATCAAAGCATTTTGAATATTTGATTGAAATGTTACTAATTTTTATGTAATTTAAAAATTTTTTTTTTTTGTCCATAAAAGGAACTCACTTTTAAAAGTTCGCAATTGATCCCCAATCTTGGAAAATACATGCAGTTTAATACGTCCACAATAGATTTAAGCTGCATGAAAATAATGACGATTATGTTTTTGGAGATATTTTGGAAATATTTAAGCTGTGAAAAATCGAATATTTATAATATGTGTTGGATATTTTTGGTTTAAAAATTGCGCAGTCTTTTTTTCTGTTGATATTTGTGATATACAAAATGGATATATATATATCCATTTGTGTGTGTGTGTGAAATTTGTAATAAAAGGGCGTAGTTAAAACGGGGGAGGAGTGCAATGAATTTTGTATTAGTGATTTTAGTTATTTAAGAATCGAATGAGGAAGGAAAAGGGAAAAGACGCTATTCATTATTTATCTACGGAATCTGAATAGGACGGGATTAAATGTTACTGTTTATCTTTCAATGTTAGACAACTTTTTTTTCAATTTATTTCAATGAAAATACTTTATTTCTTTAAAATTTGTTTACGCTTCTTATTGCAAGACTGCACTTACTTTCTGGGGCAAATATTAAGAATTCATATAGATCAACAATACAGTTTGTGCAGATTACATAAAAAAAACTCAATAGAGGAATATATTAACTGACTGAACATAACTGTATTTAGTATTAAAAAAACATATAAAAATCTAATTAAAACCTATTATATTTATTTTCTGACATATTTTATTATCTTCATAATATTTATTTTCTGTTTTTGCTGGTTTTAAGTACAGAAAAAAAAAGAAGCGTGTCTATTTTGATTGGATTGTTTCATTTTTATATTTCTGCTTTTATTGAATTAAAACTAATGAAAAAATATTTTGGAATAATCAGGAACTAATTTTTTTTTTCGTGTGTGTGTTTGTGTTCTCTATGGCAAATTACTTTTAAAGGTGTGAGTATTCTTCTGTACAAAATTAAACCATAGCAACTCCGTTGCAGAATAGGCAGCTTAATATGCAATAATTAAAATTTCTCAGGAAACTTTTTCGAAAACAGCTATATCTTAAAATTTCCATTTTGCATGTGATTTCTTATAGCAAAGCTACTTCCAGCTAGTAAACGATGCTAGAATATTACACTCGTTAAAAAGTTGACGTATCTATGGCAGAATTAAATAATGGTACTTATTAAGTATTGGCATGGATTGATTCGATACCCCTCTTTCATTGTAAGATCTGCTGTATTATGATTAAATTCTTATAATCCTAATAATATGTGCATAAAGGCTAAAGTGCTCTCAATAATTTTCCACATAAAAATTTATCACGAATTATTCAATCGATAAAGAGCGGACAAAATCCTAGCATGACTTTTTGCTTTATTGTATATAAAATACATTATTGTATATAAACATTATTATATATATTGTATTATTGTGTATATCCATACTTTATTGTACATAAATAGTGTATAAAAAATTCCAACTCGAGATTTTATTGAAAATCCATTTTTAAACCTTCCTGAGTTCGAGAAACACATTTTTGGTGTTTATGTCTGTCTGTCCGTTCGTTTGTCTGAGGCAAATATAACGTAATAACCCTTTGATCTAGACGGATGAAATTTGGTATACAATCTTTACACCAAATTTATAGATTTCTTTCAAATTTTGAGCAAAATCCAATAAGGGGTGAACGTCTGTAAATCTTTACTTTCAAGAACATGTAACCGCGATAACTCATAAACGAAATGATAAATATATCAAATTAGATATGCGATTTTATGATTGCATTTGTAATTCTATGTGTCAAATCGTGGTCTAAAACATAGATTCATCTTTATGAGAAAGTATGCGAGACAGTTTTTAATTCTTGTTAGAATTTTAATTGACTAAGAATTAAACGAAATTTCGACGTTTTCCTACCTTAAGAACATGAGCTTCGAAGCACTTTCTTTTAACATTTTGTTAACATTTTAATTGATTGAAAATTAAGCAACATTTTAACGTTTTTTCGATATAATTTCCAAAAATATTATAGCGCATATTTAATTTTTACACAGTTTTAAAATTTACAGATTTTCTTTTTAATGATAATAATTTAATTGCCGTGAAAATTCTTCTGAATTATGAGTTTTTAAATGAATATTTTTTTTAAATTTATCTAAATCTATTTTTATTTATTTATTATTATATATTTATCAGAAGATTTACTGTTGCAATAAAATACAAATCCTTTTCATTGTGTCATCAAATATTTAATCACGTGACTTTCATCCAATAATGAAAACATAGGAAAAAAAGATTATGCTAATTATTTCAGCAGTTTGCATTAGGAATCAGAAAGAGAGAGACGCAAAAGGCAACTAATCGGAAAGTACCGAAGCGCTTAAAATTTTAATGTTACTGTAGCGTTATGGAATTCTACTTCATTAGATTTCATTAATTTTTTTTGTGTGTGTATGTGGAGAGAATTATGAGCATCACGTGACATTTAATTGATTTCACTGAAATGAAACGCAACTTATAATTTCGGCGAACCAGGTAGTCGTCAAAGGCGATTAGTCACCGATAAAATAAATTGTAAGGTTCTTAAAATAATATTGCATCATCTTATAAATTTTTTCTAAGGAGAATCTAAATTTCATTCCCAAGATGATAATGCACCGTGTTTCATTCAGAGAAAAGGGTTGAAAAAGTGGATGACTCACTTTAGCAGCGGCTGCTATACTGTGGTTTGACTGTTTGTGGGCAAGTTTGTCTGGCTTTCCTCTTAGAGCAATGCAAATGTGGATCAGTTTCTCTAATTTTTTCTCCCTGCTGATAAGGTGTTGCGATACTTGCTAGTCAATTTTCCGTTTTAGATAGTCTACAAATCTGGATCTTTGTTGCTGGAAGTAGAAAATAACAAAATTTTCAAATTTCAATTGTTACGATTCTGAAATGAAATGATCAGATATCTCTGATTAGCTGAAGTAGTCAAGATTTCAGACTCTTCTTCCTAAATTCATCCCAGTTTGAATAAAATGTTCCAAATAGTCCGGGTTTTTATTTTTTCAAGTTAATTTTCAATCAAATTATATAAGATTAACTTGATTTAATTTTTACAAATTATTTTCAGAAAAAAAATCACTTCCTTTTTACTGCCGTAGTATATTGTAACTTATTTTAATGAATAATACCAATTTCGTATAGTATTGAAAGACTATACTCTTTCGAACTGGGTTGAATTTACTTAAAACCAATTAATTTTTTCCTCAAAGCATCAATACATATTGGGAGTCATTTAACAAAATCATTCCGATTTTCTTAAATTTAATTCAGAGTTTTCCAGAATTTGAGATGCAAGGCGGTGGGCCCGCCGAGATAGGACAAAATGCTACACAGGATAATTTGAAATCTAATAAATTGAACAATATTTCAGAAATAATGGAATATTTAGTTATTAAACTTTTAAAAAAAGCGTACGAAAAAAAAAAAAACCAATCGTATATAATATCGTTTGGTATTAAATTATCTAGTTTTCTATCAGAATAATCAATTTATATTATTTATATTAGGATCAACATATTGTATGTATAGCAAGAGGTGGGAGGATTAATCGGAAATTTCATTTCTTAAATAATTAAATGTGACATTTTTTTAATAGGAACTATTTATTAATAAATAAACAACGGAGCAATCGGAAATTTTTAAATGCAGTTTATAAGATTTTTAAAAATCCGGTATAGAGACGAAAGTGAGGCTTATCCGAGACATCTGTTATTTTTATCTTGTTTTTGAAAATATCTAATATGACTACTTATTTGCTTCATTCCTTATTATTTTCGTTATTCGTCCAGACTTTCACTTGTAAAAACTATAAAAATCGAAAAATAAATAAATAAATAAATATTTGATATTTCCATGATTTGATTTTGATGAATCTTCATGATTTAGGTTTCTTTGAATACAAGAAAAATGTCTTGCCAAAAAATGTAAAAAAAAAAAAAAAAAAAAAAAAAAAAATATTTCTGTGTGTATTAGTCTACCAATGCGTATGTGAAGATGATTTCCAAAAAATAGCAATATGTTGCATAGATAAAACTTGGTTTGTGGACAGCGCACCAAAATTTTAGATGTGCATGAAAGTTGATATTAAATCGGCGAATGAAAAGAGGTGGTACTGAAATATTCTTCCTTTATCCTCCACTACATGGTGAAGCTCAACTCTAAATTTTCTACAATATAGAAGTGTACTGAAAAGTCACAATGAAAAGTTACTGATTTTTTAAAACTTGGAACCTCCTCCTTCGAAATAATGTTTACACGGTTTGCTGTTAAGTATTGTTACGGGAAATTCAAAATCCGTTCTTGGTTGTACTGTAAAAAGTTCGGCAGGTTCAATAACAAATAATGATGCTTTATTCTATATGAAAATACGAATACAGAAAAGCAACAATAGCTGAAAAGTATACAAGAAGAGTATTTGCAGTGAACCACAATATACAAACAGCCGATCGCTATTAAACAATTGTAACAATACAAAACAGCTAAAAACCTCACTCTCGACTCGACAACTGATTGCTAACTATTCGTTAGAGTTCAACTCAACTGACTACAGTCACTCTAACACTCGGCTTTGTACAGTTTCGACAGTTAAAGATTTCTAGAAGGATATCGTAACTTCGCTCCTAATTGATATATAGCCGAAATTCCAGAAATTCAGGATCCTTAGTTTTTATCACCAAAGTCATTGTCAAGTCGCCAAATGGTTGCTGAGTTTGTCGCCAAAACCGGGGGGAGGGGCGGTTAACCTGGTATTTAGCATCCGGTAGAGCTGTCTATAAAATTCTCTTTCTTACTATGAAAGTAATTGGTCAGGGATATAATATTACAAATCTGTAATGCTTTGTTGTCTTGATAGTTCTATTAATCCATTATAACGAAATGGGGCTCGAAGCACGAGCATTGAATTACCAAATTTGCGATATTTAAATCTGTAAAGGGAAAGTAACAGTTAGCACAAAACACAAAAATCAGCTAAAAACACTTAAATACCAATAATAACAATTATCCGAAATAAAATGTGGTATCTTATTAAGAAGAAAAATTCTAGGGATAGAATGTGACAGATTTTACAATCCATCCAATTTGTTTAAACTTCAATGAAATCGGATCGTCTTCGTATTTATTGTATGGGTATGAGAATAAATGGGATTTTTCCATTTGCATTAAAAAAATTTCTCAAAAGGGTAAATGCATAAATTTCCATACATAAGCAAACAACTTTTAAAATATAAGATAAATATGCTAGTATGTGCCTTTAGTTCTATGACTTTTGACTTAAAGCAAGATTTTTTATTTATTTATTTTTATCGTGGATGTTACATTAGACATCTATCGCCAGTTTTGTCAATATCATAACGCGGAATCAAAGATGCATTTGAATAAACTTTGATGCAATACTTAAGGAAGTAAGATTTCTGAAAGAAACACAAACAAACATTTTTTTTTTTTTTTTGTGTGTGTGTGTGTATGTGTGTGTGGTAGCGTATCAGAAGTTGTTTGCATTTCTGTATCTGTGCGCTTGTTATTTTGATGACAGTAATACTATTTGATTAGGTGACAGGCGCAGCTTAGGATTCTTAAGAAGATTATTAACTTTCATGATTCAAACGAGACAGAATAAACTTCTTGGGTTTACCTTTTTTTCTCGTAGATTTCTTTTTAGTATACTGAAAGGCGTGAGTGGATAGAGGCGTAAATCTCGGCACCAAGATCGACATCTTCTTTTTTTCCCATAAGGTCTTCAAGACCGACGTATTTGATTCATCAATGTATTTTAAATTTATCTTGCCTTACATGTTCTTACTTTGATATAAAAACTAGACTAACATGAAGGCGTTTGATGCTTAAGAATCCAATCGAATTGAGATATGACAAGGAAAATATACAATAGCGATTTTATTGGTTCAAATTATTGTGTTGGTTGTCTTAAACATACCTTTAACTTTATATCCGGTTATGTTACCGGATAAGTTTTAGAGGAGGAGAATGGATGAAAGTTGAGACACCTTTTTTCCGCATTTAAATAAAAAAAAAGTTATTAATCTGAGAGGAAAAGTTTTTAAAAAGTTGTAAGTATTAAAATATCTATAAAATGAGTTACCAAGTATTTTGATAGTTTAAATAAATCAAGAATAAATAAAAAAAATGCAATTTTGGAAAAATATTTACCTTTTTTAATATTTAGAGAAACATCTTTGGTGCATCTACTTAAGTGTGTATTATGCAGAAGAAAATTAACGGAGTAATAATGGTGAAAATTTCAATTCGGTATCTGCATTTTTTTTTTTTTTTTTGAAAATTCGAGTTTGTTCAAAAACAGGCAAATAAACAAAAAAACAACAAAAAAAAGAAGAAAGAAAGAAAGAAAGAGAGGAGGGTGGGGGGGAAACCCCACGGTTTTCGAAAAATGCCTATCAATTTTTAAAAAAATCAGAATTTACGTGTTAGAAAAAAATCATATTAACGATTTCAAATGATATTATAATGGTTGATTTCCAAAACAGTGATGAAAGATAAAGTTTTACTTTGTGGGGGATTGATTTTCAAAAACATTAAATAGTAGCTTTCGCGAGTATAATTGTGACCAGAAAATGAATTCAGTAGACAAATTATTAACTTTACATTTTATGTTCACCCTTTTTTTTGAAACATTTTTTCTTAATTTTTCTTTTATAACAAAGAACTATTGATAGCATATTGAAATATTTATAACAAAAAATAGAAGAGAAAACGCATTTACCTTAATTATTTCTTATGTTTTTTCTACATTGTGTAGATAAATACGAAATGGCTATATTCAGTTGTAATTCAACTGTTTTTGAACTAAAGTTTGAAAAGTGAAAAAATGCTTTATCAATGCCAACTAGCTTCTTAGGTTAATTATTTAGCATATATAATTTTACTACGTATTTAATGATTTCAATTTAAATGACGCCACAGTTCACCTGGATATTATAACATGCTGAGGCATCAGTCTTTTTTTTTCTAGTAAAATGCACAATGGATTCCAAAATTAAATTGACGTTTCACATTTGACATATGTTACATGAGCATGAACGAACTGTAATTCGTAATAAGAATCTCCTAACTTTTTGAATCATATTAATCAATGAAAAGTATTTTGTCATTACTTATTTTGTTTAAAGATATCTATTTTTGTTATTTTGAATTTTTTAATGTTTTGTAACTGCAGTTCGTAAATTTAATGCGTCTGTTTCAGGAAGAGGGAGAAATCAAAACCAGTTGTCCCGCTGAATGATCTTACCTGAAGAAACTTGGATTTCCCGCTGTCAAAGTCGTCCTCCGGGAATGGATTTCTAAAACGTAGATCTTGTGGCCATCATCCGGGATTCATATGTATCCAGTTAATTCATTGGTAAGTACACGACTGATTTCCTTAATCATTCTTTATACTCCAAGTTTGAATCTTGTACATTCTAGGTTTTGATGTGTGATAATACAATTCAATTCAAAACGAGAATCATCACTATTTCATAATGGTTAGGAAAGTAAATCGACATCGGTCTATATGAGAAATTTGACATCCATCTAAAAGATTACAAACATTAGATATAACTGTAATTAATAATTAAATATTGGATAAGCAGTCAAAGATCGGGTTGCTTTTTCTTAGATTAAAAATAAGTATTTTGCATTTATACGCACCCGCTACCTGCCTTAGGCAATCAGTTTGTTCCCTCGGATTATTGATTTTTTAGGCTGTTAAACTATGAATTTGAAACATCATCTTGTTCGTAAAGGTTGAAAAGATGAATTGCATTTCATTAAATTCTCTTTAAAATATATTCTCTTTAAAATATGTAGTACGAAATAAAAGAAGAAATGAAAATCCTACTTTGGAACTAATGCCCAAGAAAAGAAATTTTTTAAATCCTAATCTTAACATTGGTAAAAGCATGTGTTTGTATGTTTTGATGGATGAGTATGCTTTGCATCATAAAATTAAAAACATTATTACCGATTTTGTATCAAATTAAATTCTAAAAATTATTAAAAGTAAAGGGAAAAAAATATGCCGAAATTATATTGAAAAAGGCAAACTTTTGATTTTTAAGATAATGCAAAAGTCATTTTTGTGAGATAAGACTTTAGGAACATATGAACACAAATTATGTAGACTTCACAATGTTTACATATCTGGAGATGATTAAGACTATTTTCACACTCGATTAAACTTTTTGTTTGACGAGTGTTTATCATCTTGCTTCCTTTTACATCTTTTTTTTCTATGACTGAATCGCTGTTTCGATGACAAGATGAGCCTTCTTCTTAGTAATTATAATACTTTGCAGTTCCATCAATTGCGAAGCGAAGCATTGATTTAAGAACAGATAGCTATAAAAACATTCAATTTTTTAAATTGAAAAATGTTTTTAATGCATTTCGTTACATGAAAATTCAGATGTTCAGCTGTAATTATGAATTACAAGAGGATATTAGAATTATTTGCCAGTAATCCTTTATTCAAGATTAATTCTATTTTAAAAACTTTCAACGAAGCAATCGGAAACGTTCATGTGGCGATTTGCTTGCATTTCGCTATATGAGTAATAAGAAAGATTTCTACTCCACATACTTTAACATAGCACATTTATCTATCTATATGTTCTTGAGATAGAGCATTTTTTTAAGAAACAGAACTATATATATATATAACTACCAATTATGAACTTTTGTTATTTTCATATCTTTAGGGGGACGCTCTTTGCTGATTGAAAAATCCTTTATAATATGGAAAATGAATTCATTTTTTATAAAATACAATTTTTAAACTTAATAAATGATCTTTAGATATGCGATAAATTTAGATTTGTGATGTTAATGATGTTAACCTGACTAAGGCGCATAATAATAATAATATCTTAAAAGACATCATCATCTGAGGGTCCCTTGCAGCAGACTCAGTTTCTATAACCATAGTTTTGTGACGGAACTTAAAATTGAGAAGAAATTATCATTCTTCTCAATTTCAAGTTCCGTCACAAAACTGTGGTCATGCTTTTGAGTTCAGTACTTATTTTTTATACGTTTTATGCCAAATGTCCTACAAGTGGTGTCATGTATGCCAGGTAGACCGAGAGACGATACGATTCGTTTGACATACACGCAAAGAACATTTATTAGCATTAAGATACACAGGCACGAACGAGCATAACAACAACTACACCGAACACGCGCGCGTCACACAGCTTGGAAGGTTCTCTCATTTGGCTGTTGCCAGATACATAACAGTTCCTCCCCGACAAAATATAGAGTCACAGGTCGAGTCTCTTTGGAGGTCTCCTGATTCGGTTTGAGCGTCGGAGTGGCACATCAGTTTTCGGCTTTCCGGAAGCGTCTGGTACAGGCTTAGGTGGTATATCATCACTTGGAGTGGCAGGTACAGGTACATCTTTAGGTTCAGGGACAACTTCAGGTACAGGTGCAGGCGGTTCCGATTCAGCTACATCATCGGATACTGGCTCATCTGGAAAATTCAATTCTTTATCGTAAATTGGAATTTCAGTAGCAGCTTGGGATAATCCAATCGACTTCCCACATTTCCTTATTTGATCTACGTGTCTCTTCCAAATTTCATTTCCAACTTGTATGCTATAACTCAAAGTTCCATCTCGGTTTATAATTGTTCCAATTTTCCATTTGTTAGGTTCGGAATAATTTCTTACGGCTACTTTCTCCCCTTCCTGAAACTCACGCAAGATAGATTCTGTGTCAAGTCTCGAACTCTGTTTCTGAACAACTTTGTCTCTCAAAGATCAAGCCTAGTGCGAATACATCTCTTCAAAAACAAGGCACTCGGAGTTTCTTCCGTGAGAGAATGTGGAGTTATTCTATACTGTAATAAAAAATCTTTGTAATTTCACATTTAGATCTCCAGAATCACCTCTACTCGATTTCAACGAAGCTTTGAATAACTGCACTATTCTTTCTGCCTGTCCGTTCGTAGCAGGATGGTACGGTGCTGAAGTTATATGTTTAATATTATTCAGTTTCAAAAAATGTCGAAATTCGTAACTAGTAAAACTTGCGCCGTTATCACTAACCAAAGTTAAGGGAATTCCATAATGAGCAAAAAGAATACAAAGATGATGAATTGTAAAACTAGCTGTAATATTTTTCATCGGAATGACTTCTATCCACTTCGAATATGCATCAGAGACTACAAAAAACATTTTCCCCATAAAAGGACCAGCGTAATCAACGTGTATCTTTTGCCAAGGTCCATTTGGCCATTCCCACGGATGTCGATTTATCCTTGCTGGTTCGTTCCTCGTTGCGATACAAGCTGAACAGTTCTGAACAAAATTGGCTATACTGGCATCAATACCTTGCCAATAGCAGTAGCTTCTAGCTATGGCCTTCATTTTGACAATTCCAGGATGTCCAGCATGAAGTTCTTCCAAAACTTGATTCTGATACTTCTCAGGAATGCATACTCTATGACCATACATTATGCAACCATTTTGCAATGAAAATTCAGATTCTCTACCTTTCCAAGGCACAGGTAATTCAGTTCCAGATTTTAAACTTTCATACAGTTCGAACAATTTCCTATCAGTTTTAGTAGCTCTAGCTATGTCAGTTGCTGTAACAGGCATTAATTCAACTTGCGAAATATTTGTCACGTCTGCTTCAGTCAAGTACTCACAGTCCTTGCCAACTGCTAGTGGTAACCGTGAAAGTGCATCGGCATTGCCATGATTCTTAGTGTTTCGATACTTGATTGTATAACTGAATGCTTGGAGAAAAAGTGCATAATGAACCATTCGTGTTGCTGATAGACATGGTAAACTACGATTAGGTGCGAAAATTGATACAAGGGGTTTATGATCGATTACGAGATCAAAATGTCGACCAAATAAATATTGATAAAATCTCTTTACTCCCCATACGATACTCAATGCTTCCTTGTCTATCTGCGAATAATTGCGTTCCGTTTTAGTCAATGACCTTGATGCAAACATTGCTGGTTTTTCTGAACCATCTGGCATAATGTGACTTAAAACTGCTCCTATTCCAACTGGTGATGCATCAGTTTGTAATACAAGAGGTAACTTAGGATCATAATGGCATAAAATTCGGTCTGAAGCAATTTCTTGTTTCAATGCCTTGAAAGCTTTTTCACATTCTGCAGTCCACAAAAATTTAGTACCTTTCTGCAGTAAATTATTGAAAGGAGCGACACGAGTAGATAAGTTTGGAATAAATTTTCCGTAGTAATTGGCTAAACCCAAAAAACTCTTCAAATCAGATACAGTTTTTGGAACTGGTGCCTTCGTAATTGCATCGATTTTTTCTTGTGTTTTGTGGAGGCCGAATTTATCAATTGTATGACCACAATAATTCACAGATTTCTTAAAAAATTCACTTTTTCGCTTATTTACTCTGAGACCATATTCTTCTAGTCTCTGTAGTACTAATTCTAACCTTTCAAAATGCTCTTGATCATTTCTCCCCGTTACGGTAATATCGTCTAAAAATACGTGTACCCCCGCGATGCCTGATAAAACTTATTCAATGGCTCTCTGCCACACTGCCGGAGCTAAGGCTATACCATAATTCATTCTCTTGTAACGGAACAAACCCTTGTGAGTATTGATCGTCAATAGATGTCGGTCCTGCTCATCCACTAACATTTGAAGGTATGCCTCAGATAAGTCGATTTTAGTAAAGAACTCCCCTCCTGACAGTTCAGCAAAAATGTCCTCGATACGGGGTAAAGGATACTGCTCAATTTTTAGACCCGGGTTGATAGCCACCTTATAATCACCACAGATTCGTAGGTTCCCATTCTTGATAACAGGAACAATTGGTGTAGCTCAATCACTATATGTCACCGGCTCAATGATGTCTTCTGCAACTAACCTACTTAGTTCAGTTTCTATTCTTTCTTTTAAAGCAAATGGTACTGGTTGAGGTTTAAAAAATACCGGTTTGTAATTAGGTTTCATTTGAAGACGGCAACAAAACTTTTCCAGCTTCCCGATACCTGGAGAAAAAATTTTCTCATACTTTTGAAGCAAGATATTTAATTTATTGGTTCGAGAATTACAATTTTCAACCCGAACTACTTTAATTGAGCTCCAGTCTAATTGGAAATTTCTCAACCATTCACGACCAAAAACTGCGTTTACTTTTGCATGTACCAAATAAATAGTTTCTGTATTAATTTGATCATTGTATTGAATTTGCACCACTGCTTGGCCAGCTGATGTTATCATAGAATTATCGAAATTCCTAAGCAATAATTTGGTAGGCTTAATGGCTACATCCGGACAAAGTTTCCTAAATTCATTCACATTCATACAACTAATAGCAGTTCCAGTATCTAATTCAAATAAACATTTATTCCCTTCAACAAAAATTTCTAATAAAATCTTATCCCTTGCAAGTCGTGGTGATTTAACGCTATTAACTGGTACAGTTTCAGAACAAGATTCTATTTGTTTAACTGTTTCGTTACGTTTTGAGCGGCAGACTTTTGCCAAATGCCCGTTCTTTAAGCAATTCCTACACTGAGTGTTCTTGTGCTTACATTCATGAGCTAAATGTTGAGTACTATCACATCTGTAACATTTCCGAGATTTATCAAACTTCTTTGTAGTTTCAGATTTCTTAAATTTAGAAAAATCTTTTTTGATAGTTTTATCTTGCGAACTATGTAATTTTTTTTATCGATACCATTTGATTCTGAATTTCACACACATCTCTCTGAGCAGATTCCATTGCGAATGCAATGCTCTTAGCTTTTTCGTATGTTAACTTATCCTCTGCTAACAGCTTTTTCTGTATACTTTCGTTTTTGAGACCCATCACCAATTTATCACGAAGCATCGTACTTAAATTGTTCCCAAAGTTACAGTGTATCGACAGTTTTTGTAATTCAGCACAATAATTTGCAATGGATTCACCTTCAAATTGCTTCCTCTTGTAGAAACGAAATCGTTCTGTCATCTCTAGTGGTTTAGGATTCAAATGTTCCGAAAGTAATTTTACGATATCTTGATAAGTCAATTCAGAAGGAATGTTCGGAGTGGCCAGATTCTTTAACAATTTATACGTTGTTGCTCCCATAAGGCTTAAAATAGCAGGGACTTTCATTTTTATCTTCGATCCCATTAACAACGAAGTAAGATTCTAAACGTTCCACATAACTGGACCAGTCTTCCACAGACACATCATAAGATTCAAAATTAATGTTCGAAGATCCCATCCTCGTCGCCAACTCTTTTGTCATGTATGCCAGGTAGACAGAGAGACGATACGATTCGTTTTACATACACGCAAAGAACATTTATTAGCATTAAGATACACAGGCACGAACGAGCATAACAACAACTACACCGAACACGCGTGCGTCACACAGCTTGGAAGGTTCTCTCATCTGGCTGTTGCCAGATACATAACAAGTGGTTTGTTGTGAAATTTAATTAGTGTTTATTTTACAGCAGCATCAGATTCTATTTTGGGCAGACCTCGTAATTTTAAATGCCCTAAAGCGACTCATGAATCGGCAGTCTTTTTCACCAAGAACTAGGCACTAAAAATAATGTTTAAAATTTAACGAGCATCAGGGATACATACACGTGAACCTTCAGTAGTACCGAGCATTAAATTAAGAACACTCCACCCCGAAATCGAAACATTACCGTCCGATAACCGTGGCTTATGTTGTTTTGTGTAAGGTTGGCGAATAAAGGTGTATTTTCAAGTGTAGGATGTATGACCACAATTCAAAATTATAACATCTGTCTCCAAAAACCATCACGTTTCTTCGAAACGGAATATTTGTCAAACAATTTCAGTGCATGATGGTGCTTTCAAAACTTGAAATAATTGTTATCGAATTATTTTTTAAATTTATACTTTTAGATTATGCATGAAATTTCGATACACTTCATGAAACAGTTTTTTTTTGTTCATCTTGGATCATTATAATTAATTGGAACTGGAAATTGCTATATACAATACAAAAATTATGAAGAACACAAATCTACAAAACAAATAATGAATCAAACTTCGACTAATAGGTGAAAATGTGCCGCCAAAAGAAAGCATGTTCAAGCGGAGAGTGAAGAGATTCTTTAAGATTTGCATCAGCATAACATGTTTTACAAACTTTCATTTCAGACTGAGTTCCGTGTGCTTCCTCTAAACACAAGAAATTTCGGGAATTCTTTCAATAAAAAGTTGAAAAGATTTCAGTCTGGAGAACAAGAAGGCCAGAAATCTGGAAAATTGTTGCAAAATATTCGATCGTCTCAGAATTAAGCTCGAAATATATCCTTCATATGTCGACCAATATGGAGTGTTGAACTAACTAACATGAAGATGACTGTTTCTTCTTAACATTCTTCTTGTAAAGCAGAATGACTTGTTATAAAGAAGTTTACGGTTACAGGCACACGTGAAGGGACACTTTTCATGATCTTGAAGAGTGAGAGTGAAAAAGCATAACATTTTCAGCACAATTGTGACATTTGCAGGATTATTATGATCACTTTTTCAATCATTCAACAAGCACTGTGAGCATGAAAATAGAATTTAAAAAAAGAGTCCACTATGCTTGCCTTTTTCTGTGAGTTATAACTAACAGGTAATGTTTGTTCTTGTCGAATGAGAGAGGAGGAAAAGAATATCGATATATCTGATGCATGAACTAATGGAATGCCACCTTAGCGTTCATCATTATATGGATGGAAAGTTATCATTATTATTATTATGCTTAAACTTATATTCATATTAATATTTTTGTACAAGAAACATGATTAATTATGCCACATACTTCTCTGCTTCATTTCCTTTTCCTCCAGCATTTACTGCCAACCAGCGGGAGTGGTCTCTCCGAAATTTTCTCGCATACTCCCCAATGAAGACCTTAGTCCTCTCTCTCCTTGGTTAAAATTGTGGAGTTTGAGTAAGACCGAGTATATCATGCATAGCTTTGGTGAAAAATAGTTACGAAATATATATTTGGAGTGAATTCAGCATTTTTATGAAATCTATTGTGGATGCCTTTTTTTCGATTGATGGTAATCAAAATACTGCAACTACGGTTGTAGTCACAAGATCACATATCAAATTTCCTACGTTGTTTATTTATTTATTTTTTTGAGTTATTGAATTTGCATGCATGCGAAAGACAAGCCGATAGATGATCAGCTCCTTGACTACTGATATAGATGTTAAACCTATTTACCAAATTTTATTTATATAGATATTTACATTTTGTTGTTCGATTTCACTTGTACTCTTACAGACTTTTTCTAAATGAATTTCATCAATTTCATCAAAAGAAAATTATATAGAATTACAGATTTGGCTCAAAGTATTTTTGAGTTATCATGTTCGGAAATAGGTATACAGACATACTACCAAAAATGTGGTTTTCGATTTCGAGGAGGTTTAAAATGTGGCGATTCGTCAAAAGATCGGATTCGAATTTTGTTGATGGTTACGATACGTTCTCTATACTTTGTGTACGAGAAATAAAAAAAGTAGAATAAATTATATATATATATATATTTAATTTTTTATCAATAATTGATTTAAGTAATGGTTTTTATATCATAATTATTATAATTTAATTTAATATTTAACAATTTAAAAACGAAATTTAATTGTAATCAATGCCAATACGACTCTTTCTGACTATATTAGATCAGAACCCCCCCTCTCTCCTTTAAATTATCCATTTTTTTTCACTATGAGAACAGCATTAAAAGTGCGCTCGTGTTTGAATTGTTGAAAAGTCTCTTCCGCATTTAGGGTAGCCTTTTCAACTAGTTGACTCATCAGTAAAAAATATTCCATGTTAAAAATCGATTTAACTCGTGATTTGTGACTTTACAGGATGAAAACGAAAAGGCTTGCTTTTTTTATTATTGTTTTTTACAAATTAGAAGATACTGGTGGATGGTTTCGAAAACTATTCTAACTTAACAGATAACCAAGCTTTATTAAAAACAAACATCGTACGGAATATTAACCAAGCGTGAAATGTGATGCTTTACTTCAAACTATTCACATTATGTTCATTTAGAACTAATTTAGAATTTGCATTTAAATAAGATTAGCTTTACTTTCAAGATGTTTACGTTTTAAATTGAAAAGGAGAATCTATCAACAGAATGGAAAGAAAAGCATATTTTTTCCGTGTATTCTTTAATGAATGCATTTTCCTCCGTTTAGTTGATGCAGGATCACCAATTTTTTAATATTATTTTTAATGCAATTACACTTTAAATACATCCAAACTTATGACATCTTTCAGTTTAAAATTGCTTCTTCCTTTATTTTAATTCTATCATTATTAGTTTAAATTCCCCTGTAATATTTTTAATTGTTTTCTAACTTGCAATTTATTTGATTAAATAATAATGGGTGACTTCTAAGTTTAAAAGATACAATGTGTTTCGAACAATAATTTCTGGAGTAATAATAAAATTAATTAAAATTTAAATTAAAAGTTTAAATTAAAAAAATTAAATGTTGTATAAACTTTGATTACTCATCCGCTTATTTGTAAACTCCAAATATTCTTTTCTGTAGAAATTTTTTGTCATTCCAATGTAAATTCCGTATTGATAATAAAGCAATAAAGGTTTTATAAAAAATTAATTTTTACTAATTTAATTTTTACGTATGTCCAACTTCTTCCCCCTTCTTTTCGTCAAACTCGCGTAGGCCTTTCCGGTTATATGCTACAAAGTTGCTCTAGAGTTCTTCCAATTCTAATTTTTGAAAAATTCTTATGAACTTCAGCATCACGATTTTACTTTATAATCTTATTTTAGCAGATGCTTCGCAGAGAAAAAGACTTTTGAAATTTTACCTTCAAGTTATTTCATTTATTGTACAAGAAACAAACGATGATAAAAGACGTGTCATTCTTCATCGGGATACAAAAGCAAAAAAAAAAAAAAAAAAAAAATTCCCTTTAGTGATTTAACTATGAGATTTAGATAGATATTTCTTTGACACGTGTGGACTTAGAAAAAGGAAATTTAGGTTATCTCTAAAAAATATTGTAAGAATTAGAGAATTTTCTCTCTTCGGCTGGAGCGTAATGAAATGCTAAAGTCATCAATTTTCTAGAGTGCGTGTAGAATTAATTAAATGAAAAGTGGAATTGGATCAAGAAATAAAAGAACATTTTAGAATGAAGTTAATAGGGCTAAATTAAGATAAAAATGTAGAAATTAAGATTTAAATTATATTTGAAAATATCATTACATACATATGTTGGATCAAATATTAAAAGATTTCTGCCATAGCACGACCAGAAGCTAATAAGACCAGCGTCTTATTAGCTAGATCTAAACCCAATGCAATTTGATCGGATTTGTCAACTCAAAAAGTTAAAGAAAAACATTGAGAACTGGTAAATTATAATCTAACTGTATCATCAACTGAAAATTCTTAATGCGATTCATTTTGAATGATATTTTGATATATATATATAATATATGAAGCTAGTTAAATTTTTTTAAAGAATATATAATTGCTAAGTATGGTAAAAAAGAAAAAAAAATTACATTGGAATTTATATTACAATTTTATATGAAACATTTTAATAGTATGTGCCAGTCTGTAAAAGAAGTGGAAATTATGGAAGTAAAAAAAAAAGATCGAAATTTAAGAATACGTGTAATTCTTTCATCATTCTTTAAAAAAAATTAATTCAAAATTATATAACTTAGCAAAATGAAAGCGCAGAAAATGATTGGCCATTTAAAGAGACAGTTGATTTTTTTCTAAAAGCATTATTTAGTCAATTTAATATTTTAATGACTGTGATTAGAAAATTAATCAGTGTAAGGCTCTTAACATATTAGTCAGACGGAATTAGTAGAGTTACATTAACACAGTTCTGCATTCTCGTTGCTCTTAAAATATTCAGCAACTGTGAAAAATAATAAAAATAAAAAAAGAATTTTAATCCATGTTCCCACAATAGAACGGAAATATACACAAAGGAGAAGCGCTAAAAGAGAACCAAAAAAATCCCCAGACCACAAAGCAGGTGTTGTATCGAAGATGGTATCTCGGATAAGGAAAATTAAATCACGAAAAATTCAACCCTCTCCTTTTAAACGTTGCTACATTGCGGAAGTCTGCGACTCAGGCGACCTCATTTTTTTCAATGTCTATAGCAGATTCTTATTTTTTGTTGCTGTTTTGTTCTTTTTCTTATTCTTCCGCAGTAGGTGAATGAACGTTATTTTCTGAGGTAACTCTTTTCAATGCCGTGATTCTTGCTGCGCTACATGAATTTTAGTGTTCTGGTTGATGAATATGTAATCTGTACAAATTTTCTTCTGCAATAAATTCTGTTTAAAAATACTTAAAAGTAAATAATAATAAATAAATAAAAGTTCCCGTTTATTCACCATTTTACTGTAAATTTTATTTCGCTTAATTTGAAAATGAATTCAGTTTCTAAAATTTTTTTAAAGAATGTAATGGACGTAACATAGTAACACATATTTATGATAATAACTACCCAGTTTTTCATGCATTTTCTTATTTAATTATTTGTTTGTCTGTTCAGTACAAATTCTGCAATCGATTTTAAGCTAATTTAATAATAGATAACTTTTCGTTGAACTAGAGACTTTCAAATTTAAACACAGCTCAGAACTAGATGACAATGTAATATTAATTCGCTTTCTTGTCCATTTGGTACAAATTTTGCCGTCGAATATAACTCATCCGGAAGTCAGTTTAAAATCAATTGCACACAAGTCTAAAAAGCAGAAAATAAGGATTTAATAAAAAGAATTTTTGATATTCTACGTTTTTGAAACGAACTAAATTTTTAAAAATAATTTCTTCTATTTCCAGTTGAAACCCCATACACATTCCTAACCCCATAGAGACTTTCATGAAAATTTATTATTATAAATAAATTTACTATTACAAATTCTCTGGGAACTATGAATTGCAATAGGGGAGATTATTTTAAACTTTTTAGTCCATTTTAAAAACATGACATACTAAAAATTCTTTTACTTTAAGTAACTATTTTTATTGTTATATGTTGAAAAGTTCTCTTAAAAGTTAAGAAATATAACATGCTAAAAGTTACCTTGCGTCGAAAGCAGCTTTATTTTGGCTTCGTAAAACTATTCAGAATTCGAATTAAAGAGTTGATGATTAAAGCTTCAATGTTATATAAGTCACTCACTATCTGAGCATTTGATGGATTTTCAACCGAAAGATATTGGTAAATTGCATATCTATATAAATAAAATTGAAAGGCCAATTTTTATGCTTTCTTTAAAAATCCTAACAACGAAAATATCTTTCATAACTAACCCCTTGACGTACGAATTTATTTAACTTTCTAATTAGATGACATCCTATGTGGAACATTTATTGTTATTTTAATTCCTATAGTAATAGCTTAGAGACAATAAAGCGTTTCTGAGTGATTTTTGTATTTTAAATTACTGAATACTTTCACTTAATTTCAGATTTTAAAATTAAAAATTCAATAATTCGATGCGCGTATCAGATACGTCCTTGCATGCGGAGGAGTTTAAGGGTTTAGAGAAAGTTGTGTGACAATTCATTAAACAATTATTTTTTAGTTAATTAAAAACATCCTTTGTGAATGTTTCACATGTGTTTGTGCTCATCAGATTCGTATATTAAAAACAATTCATATTTTATTTATGCTTAGCAGACTCATTCATAATTACAATTATCTTGTTTAAAAGATTATTCATAGTTAAGTGCTTGCTTTGAGTTGTTTATTTGATTGTAATATATAATATAGTATGTGTATGTTAAATTTAAAAATACTGCATAAAATGAATCCTTAATACTAATATTTTTTCCCAAATCCTTTACTTTTGTATTCTTTTAATAAATATGATATGAAAATTAGTAATTTTTTTAAAGAAATCATCTATTATATGACGGAATTAGATAGAATGAATGTCCGTGGAATGCCTTCAGATTTGAGTCACTGTGATAATGAATTGCATTTTCAGTTTTTAAAATGTTAGAAATAAATTCAAAGGAAACTAGTAAATGGAAAGATATTTCATTTTGTAATGAATTATACAAGATATATGGGAACTGTCTTTTATAATTAATATTTATTTTTGGCAATACATATTTTTTATATTGAAAATAATACATTTTATTTAGGAAACAAAGTATTTAAATCTTTAATTCAGACTAATTGATTTTCTGAAATCGACTTTTTTTTTTCTCAAGTTGGTTAAAAATTTACGAATTTATGAGAGCATGATTCAAATGTACATTTTTTTTTATTGTTTGTGAATTTTAATGACGACACTTTAATTGAATTTGAAAAAAACAAACATTCGCATTAAATTTATAAATTCTGAATTGAAGTACGTTACAACTGCATGAATTATAATTTAGTTAATCTCATCTAAAATTTATTTTTTTATCAGAAACTAAATCCTAAAATATTATTAAAGATTATGGGAAGAGAGAACTTTAAATATTATAGCAAAAAAAAAAAAAAAAAAAAAAATTGAAACCGAGAACTTTTTTTTAAAAATTGATCGTTTGAAGTATGATTATATTAAAAATTAATCTTTAAAAATTTACACAGGAACTGAGTTTTCCAAATAAAATAAAAATATTTTTCAACAAATTTTTTTTTGATAAAAACCACATTGTAAATAATAATAAAAAACCCATTTTATTTAATTTTTAAATTGTCATGCCCGTACGTCACGTCCGTGGTTCGAATTACATCTTCATTAACTAGAAAGTCAAAATTAAATCTTTGCACTCGGAAAAGTAATTCTATACAAAATTATTCACCTAATACAGGGGTTTGTTTATTGTTTTGGAAAATAAATATATATAAATGTTTCAAGTTGAATTTCTCGGAAAAATTAATTTACGTCATTTTACTATTCTGTAGGTATTTTTAACAATGAAAATAAACAAAAATAAAAATAAATAAAACGTCAAAATGATGCATTGCTTTGAATGGTTGGTGCCTGAGAGATACCATCCGAGAGCGCAAAGGGGTAAATAATTCAAAAACGCTATAATTTAATACATAAAAATGAATGTTAGCTTGGTCGTATCTTATGCGGTGCCTTACCGTTCACAATATTGCGATGAAACTTGGTTAACTTATTGTTTCCGCTTACGGGAAGGTTATAGGAATAGTGCATTTATTATATGTAATATATAAAAATGAATTTTTGTTTGTTAGTATTTTATGCGCTGCTGTACCGTTGTTCATCCGATTTCGTACGAATCCTATATATATATTGTCTACTCTAAAGCACTTGATTATTAAAATCAAGAAATGGAATAAATATTATTTATATCTCTCCTTAATACTTCATTCAATTTCAATTAATGTATTCATTGTCGACAAGAGAATAAATATCACTGTTTCGATCATTCCCAAATAAACAAGATAGTTATTTCAAAAAATATTTTCAAAATTATTTATTTTGCAGCAGAAACGTGCCGGGTATCAGCTAATAATAATTGTACATAATCTACTAATACCTTAAGTGTTTTGTTGATTCTTGTCTGAATCTGAAGAACAGCATATAGGGTTGATGGTAATACAAAGTGGAAGGGAATTCCTCGTTTCCGATTTTCAAAAACAGAAAGGATATCAATCAAAAGATATGAGCTACTATTCCTACTTGCATTCTTTATTTTTTCTAAGGCTTCAGAAAACATTTATGACCATTGAAAGAAGGTGAAACACATACATTACGTGTTTGACCGGTTGCTACTCATGAAAAGCCTGAACCTGACAGTCAAAGTTTAGAAGGATCACAAATCAATGACCTCCCAGAAGAAATTAGAACGAACTCGATTGTTCATTTTCAGTTTTTGAGTTTCAGAACTCGTTTTTCTTTCCCGCTACGGAATTGATGACCGAGTTATTTCTTCCTAACCCGTTACTGCGCTAATCGAAAGTGACAGTGGGAAAGAGGAAGAAGATAGGTAACTTTGAAGAGTCTACTGACATCCATTTTAACAGTGAACTTCTCATCGACGGTGTCGGAGAAGTTTGTTTATGGGAAAGGAAAGAATTAAATAATAATAATAATAAAAAAATGTTCGTGTTTTCCCCCTTTGGCTGGCCCGCGGGGCACACGTGTTGTACATCAGAAAAGACAAGCTGGCAGATGTTGCGTGTTCAAAATTAGCATATTTGTTTCCTCTTAATTTGTTTCCCTCTTTCGTTCTGGTGTCGCATCTGAGAACTCAAAGAGATATACATGACTGACTGTTTATTTGTTTCTGTTCAAACTGTTTAGGCGTTATTTTTTGCTAGATCTTCTTTATTTTGCTGGATCATCATGTTTTATTTTAATGTCAATACAATGTGAAATGTAATTTTCTTGTTGGTTGCCATCGGAAGTAAGTTATACGTATTTCTGTAAAAGGAGAAAACATTTGTTAGATAAACATTCAGATCCGAAGCTATAACAATACAGAAGAGCTATTAGGGGTGACCTTAATTTTGAACTATGTTCAAGTAGAAAATACACTGCTCAGGCTGATATCAGATTTTCCGAGGGGGGGGGGGTGAGCAGAAAGGGCAAATTCTCTGAGCCAGAATGCAGTGGCCGATTTCCAAGTGGGCAGCTGCCTAAAGATTTTAAGTTGAAAGGGCAAGCGGAATAAAAAAAAAAAAAATTATTTTCTGAGCTGCCAAATAAATAAATTTATAAAAAAAAATGTAAAAAATAAAGAAAAAAAAAACCCTATACATTCTATGAATTATAAAATATTAGTGAAATATTAACACTTTATCAAGTATAATTGGTTTTGATTCCTATAAGTCCCATTACATTCATTTAATTATTAGAGTATTTATAATCCTGGTGCTTCAATATTATTATGTACAAAAGTGGATGTGTACAATCTAGAGTCGCAATAATAAATGAATAAATTAAAACAAATATATTTTCACAAAATTAATAAAATAAAAAAAATAAGCTTTAAATAAATCATTAACATGTTAAAAATATGTTTAAGTGTGACACTAAATTGACTAATTTGTAAAAGAAAAAGGGTTTAGTTATCTACATTATCTAGGAGCGCAAAATACCTAAATCCGCCTCTACCAGGGAGACTCCTCTACCCGAATAAGGAGTTATAGAGAACGTTTTGAGTGTATTCAGGCCCTGCATGCCACTAGTTTGCTGGAGACTCTAGAGGCTCCACTGGTACTTTATTCTCTAAATTTCACGTCATGCCAACGTCACAACGTTTGGCATATGGTGATAGATTTAACTTCCACTAGGCTCACATACATGATCGATTTTCGAAGTTCAAATAGTAGATTTTTGTCAATCTACTATTTGTCCACTGTGACTACTAAATGCTGTTGCATGTACTGAATCATTTTAGTTTACGAATTTAAAATAGAAAATGCTAAATATACCGATATGCAGTTTCCGTGCAATAATAACCGCTTATATTAAACAAAAATACTTTTGGCTGTGGCGGAAGGAGAAGAATATGATGGGGGGAAAAGCAACGTGCACTATGTCTTTGCCAAGGAGCCATATTAAAAGTAGTGTCTTTCATTATTGTTTTCATGTATACGAAGTGCTTTTAAAATCCTTCTAATTAAATAATTCCTATTTCGTCGATTAATTGAAAGCTAAAGAAGTTTAATTTAATAAATTAGAAATACCTAATATTTACTAATGTGACTTTCAGGAATAAATGTGGTCTCTACATTTAAAAGTATTTCCTTGTAGTATGTATTTGATATGTAGTAAGCTAGCCCCTTAACTATTAGAATTTTTTTCTTTAAAAATAAACTCAAACAGTCGACCTGATATATATACCTTCATCTGGATGATAAAGCATTCTTATCAATGGTGGATTTAAGCATTTTGCGACCTCAGGCAGTGCAAATTAATAAGTGAACCACTTCAATGTATTTTTAACTTAATAAACATGATAATGATTTATCTTACTTTAATTTTTTTTTATTTTAGTAAATTTGTGAATATATATCTCAATTATTATTTATTTTTAAAATTTGTATTTATGGAAAGAAATGACTAAAATAATATATTTTTTGAAAAATTAACTATAATTATTTTTAACAATTTTTTCTTTCTTACAGATAAAAGCTTTAATTATTTTGATAGATTATAAGGATTATTTTAATCCTTATAATCTATTATATTAAGGATTATTATAATTAAGATTATTTAATTATTTTGATAGATTATATAGATAATAAACTTCAAACAAATATAACATTAAAAGTTATTATTTTATATGATTAATGAGTTAGAATATAACATAACCACTTAACCCTTTCTAGGACCGTGGGAAGTATGTTTCCTACCAAATTTATCAATCTTTGTATGAAATTATGTAGGTTGGCATAAGTTCTGACAAATATTTTTAGTAAGTCAGAAACTTAGATGCTTCAGTTCTTTATCTTAGGCAAAATGATGTGTCTTGATTTGTTACTTAATTATTAATTAGCCAAATTAATTAATCAAATTAAATTTATCTAATAAGCTAAATGAATCCCTTTTCTTATTCTAATTTCAAGCCTAAAAATGTTTTAACATAATATGACTAGAAAAAAAAAATGGCTCTTTAAAGGGTTAAATGAATAATTAATATTTATGATAATTAATAAGTAATTATTTGCATATTATATAAGTAATTATAAGAAATTAATAATTTGATGTAAAATACGCTGTAGACCAAATATTTTATAATTTTTAATTTTTTTTACCAACTTATTAATTTAACAATTTGGTTAACACCATACATTAATCAATCTACCTAGAGCTTACTTTCAGCCCAGGGAGCTGTCTAGTTTAAAATTCCCTATTGATACCTATTAAGTTTGATAACGATCTATTGTAGATCTTCAATCGACGTGGATGTAGGATAGGTGTTTGATAGCAGGTTTAGTAGAAACAACGCCCCATTCCCGTTTCACAAAAGCAATGACTATTACATGGTCACGATAATTTTTTCCCCCTATGCTGATAGATATGCAACAATATGAAACAAAAATATTACTGTGAAAACGGGAAAGAAAAGCGAAGAATGTATGTTCATCAAAAGTTTTAGTTGAAAAACTCAATTTCAGGCAGTTGGGCAATTTTGCATCACTGAATACGTTACGCCATTTTAAAGAAGCACGATAAATTAGGAATATCAGACTTTCATTTTACTTCTATATGTCTAATATTTTATTTGTTTTATTTTACTATAAATTTGTGCTGCTAATGGCTTTCTTAAATCGCTCGTTTTACCGCCACACTTAAGAAATTCTTTTATTTTATGAAGTTTAAACCAATTGCAAAAGTTTTGAATCAGTACAAACTACTAAACATACCGATGAAATGCAAAAATTATTAAAATTACAAGATTTAATTATTTTTACTCGCTTTCCGTCCTACATTGTTTCGTTTTTTTTTTTTATGATTACAGATAATTACAGCTGATGCAGACTATTGGAATCAAATATCACTTTGGACGCCCAGTAAGCAATCATTACTCACGTTGCTGGTGATGCATTATTCTTTTTCAGGAGGTTATTCATCTTCGTTTGTGCTTTATGTTGAGCCTGAATCCGAATTATTTTTGTTACCGACCTGAATTCATTCCTTTTTTTATGCTTAATGCAGTTTTGTTCGTAAGAGTCATCATAATCTTATGTGATTGATTCCAAGATGAATGGTTGAGTGTCGGTGGCAGAAACAAAACACACAATTTCCTGATCGGAGAAGGAAATATGTTATATAATTATTTAAATCCAATTTTGTTCGGAAATCGAGATCTTTCTTTTCCCACTTAGATGTGGTGAAAAACTGGTGGCATTTTTACGTGATGTTATGAAATAAGAAAGTAAATTATTTGCAGCAGAGACATTGGAAGTTTACACTGAATTGTAATGGCCCTTATTTTATAAAAAAGCAAAATATTTTTGATATATTTAAAAAAAAATTGTTCTTACTGATAGTTTTTCATTTGTAATTTATTTAATTTTTAATAATCTAATATATAAAAATGAATTTTTGTTTGTTCGTATTTTATGAGTTGCCGTATTGTTCACCCGATGGCGATAAAACTTTGCCAACTTATTGCTTTGAACCTAGAAAATCCATGTTTTTCACATGACCAGTTTTATGTTATATGCTCACGAGTCGGACTGTCAAGGAATTTATTTGTTTTTGCTGAAGACAGAAAAAAAATATTGTTCACCTAAAGCATGCTTGAATAATAAAGTAAAAAAAAAAAAATTATTATTTATACTTCTTCTTTATACATCATTCAATTTTAATGAATGAATTTATTTTCGACAAGAAAATACATGTCACTCTTTCCATCGTTCCTAATTGAACATAATAAATATTTAAAATTTCAAACATTATTTCCAAAATTATTTCTTCTGTGGAAGCAACGCGCCAGGTACCAACTAGTAATAGTAATAATAATAATAATAATAAAAATTAAAAAATGATGAACTCCATTTTTCAGACCTCTCCGAGTCCGAAATACATACTTTAAAAATGGAATTGCATCTTCGTACTGTCGGTCTCAACATTTCGAAACAACTTCCATCTACCTAATGAAAAAAATGTCAAAATGATTAGATAAGAAAAGGCATTGACCTTTAACTTTACTGTTCTGTTTTTATTTGTTTATTTATTTTTAGATCTCGATTAAACAAGAAACTTGAACTTAAGTGAACTTTGATCCAAATTTAAATATCAGTTCGGTGAAGAATGTGTTGGTGGAATTTTTACGTTTCTTTTTCTATAATCTTGTCAAGATATGCCACTTAAGCAACTCACCGTAATACCTGCAAATTATTAGTAGAGAAAAATAATTATTATTTCAAAGTTCACCATTATGTGGTGTCTAATTATCATTTATCTCTCATCTTACGCTTTATTACCAAATTTTTAATAACCCAAAAGATTTTATTTCTGTCCAACATAATTTAATTAAAAAAATAACAATAACAATATGTTGTAAGAATGGAGGGTGTGGTTTTTTTGCTACTTTCAAGTAAAAAAAAAAAAAAAGGAAGCAGGGAAACAGAAATTGATGATAATACATTATATTTTAAAAATTTATAATAGAGAAGTGTGAAATATTTTTTTATATTTGTATAGAATGTTCTGATTTCTTTTTTATATAATTTCCTGGAATATATTTTTTGAAACTACTGAGTCACCATTAGATTCAGAGAGACTATTTTCTTTTATATTTTCTTTGTGTTTTTGTGTGAAAATTATATTCCGAATATGAAAGAATGGAAAGGATGAAAATATTCTAATCCTTCTTTTTTATTCAAATAGAATTCGATGCCCTCGAGCCTTTTGGATTATTTTCCGGAAGCAGAAGGAGATGGACTTCGTGTGACATGGGCTCGTGCAACAAACAATAAAGCTCGTTTGGCAACGGGGCTAAGGAGTTAGTACATTTAGAATTTTTTATATTTTACTTTGATTATTTATTTGAAATAATAGTTTTTGCCACTCAATTGAAATATCATTCACTTTCAAAAGCATTGTAAAATTTGGTAAGTACTTGTGAAAATATTTGCAAAGTTATATTTTTATGTTAAATAAATGTATATTTTTATTACAAAATGTTTTATATTTATTATTAGATGCCTTTTGGCTGTTAGTTGGTTCGTCGGAATGAATGGATGTTAAATATTTCAATTAAATATTTTGTACCGATTTCTGCAAAATATTTTTGAAGTTCAAATTTTTATAGAATTATAACTCGAACTATTTTAGAAATCTTACAATATTCTATGCATTGTACTGTGCACTTCCTTAATTTTCAATCTACATGCTTATATAATCATTTATATCACAGAAAAGATCAACGCTGTTTAAAAAAGGGTTACGTTAAAAATTTATACTCTTGCTTGATTCTGTGGTTAATTATGAGCCTTAAATCAAAATTTAATTAAAAGCATTCCTTATGTAGAAATATATTCAATGTAGAAGAATAAGCTTAATCTTCATATCTTGATTATAAAAATGATTAAAAAAGATGTAGAATGAAATATTAGTAACAGTAATGAAAATGAGTTGAGTTTCACTTCGACAATGAAATAGATTATTCTAAATTTTTTTGAAAACTAATAGAAATAGAAATAAGAAGAAAGAAGAATAAAACAGCAAATTAATTTTTTTAAAAAGTTCTAGATCATATGAAAAACATTTTTGTGTTATTGTATTTTCAAAAGTTGTCACAGGAAAACGTCAAAAGCTAAATGTTTAATTACTTAAAATTAAAAAAAAATGCTTTGAAATGCATATTCCCATCCTTCAAAGTAATAATGTGCGAAGTTTGAGAACTGTCAAATTGTCTGACCCGTACAGTGCATACACACACACACTGTGCGTGTGTGTGTATGCACTGTACAAACTTAGTAACCCTTAGGTTTGTCCACCAAGGCTATGTTGCTTGCTCTGACACTTAAGAGTTAACTACTATCAGCGAGCTCTGATCGTTGTCCATCAAAAAACAATCGCAATGAACTTGGAAAAAAGTTGCAAAAGAACTTTGGAGCTGAGTTCTTTTTCTGAACGGAAAGAGCTCTAAAGAACCACTAGTTTTTAATTTATTTATGCATCCTATCTTACATAATCTTTTTAACATTTGATTAACTTATTGATCAGACATAGACACCGAAAAAATCGAATTCCTTCATCCAACCTGTTGACCTTTTCTTACGATTGCACTGCCCATTTCCAAACTCTAGTACAAACTCCAAAAAGTCTCATAATTTTTGGAGTTTTATTGAGAAACGAAAATGTTCCTTTTGCAGCATACAAAATGGCAGAAATTAGTTTATTCCTTTCCGTACATATTCGGAAATACACAAAATAATTATAAAAATTAATTCTTAAATAACAAGTTAACAATTTAAAAATTAAATATAAAAAATCAAAATATCGACACATTCATTTATATTTGTTTAAATATAATCGGTTTTAGGTATTTTGTGACCTTAGATAGTGCAC
Organism: Argiope aurantia; assembly: GCA_026543865.1. Classification (NCBI taxonomy): domain Eukaryota; kingdom Metazoa; phylum Arthropoda; class Arachnida; order Araneae; family Araneidae; genus Argiope; species Argiope aurantia. Next base: position 380,714 of record JAPMOR010001042.1, read on the forward strand.
ACAATAAGGCCCTCTTTTAAACTGGATTTATTTGAAATTTTTACAAATTTTGTGCAAATAACTATTTATATTTTTATTTTAAAAATGAAGTATCCATCCTCTCATGGCATTTCTCTCACCCTAGGGCCTTGGGCAGCAGCTTAAGGCTCTTTGGTTAGGGAACCGCTTGAAGTACTGGGCAGATTTTAAAAATATTCCCACCAATGCGAAATCCGAACTTCTGTTTTGATGTTTAACAATTCAGACATTTTTTTAAAAATATAAAGTTAAGCATGGGTAAAATTTAGTTATGGAATCACAAAATTCACTTTTTGTTTACAATTTATACGTTTCATTATTGCTGAAATTAAAGAAATGAGGTCTGCAATTTTTATTGAGCTGATTCATAATATTTCTGACTTCTCCGCATAGCTAGAAGTTATTTCTATTATTTTCTTTCAGCCCTTTTTTTTTTAAAATTTCGTATTTGGTATGTTTTTTTGTTTTTTTCTGTTAGTTGACAATTATTTGCTTCGATATTTTTTTTAATGATTAGATTTGATTCAAGTGTTCATGAAGCTGATTTTGATTTTGTTTAATTCGTAGAATTCCGGATCTTATTTATTTATTTTTATTATTATTATGTATTTACATTTGGAGTGTGTTAGAAATAATATTTGTTTTTATTTATTAAGCATTGCGCCAATATGCAAGACTTTCTGCCATAATTTTCGTTGGTTATGCTATGGCAATTAGACCTAAGATATTATTAACAAGATAGCGGTCTGCATAGGTGGACATATCTTCTAGTAAATAAATAAAATCTTGTACAATTTCACAAAATTACTTAATTAAAAAAACGAATTTTAAATATATCTTTAAAATACTGATTAAGTTAAAAATGTACTGTAGTGTTTAATAAATTGACTAATTAAAGAGTTTTCTCAACATGTATTCTGATTCGGTGGGCAAAATGCCTAAATCCACTCTTGTACTAGTTAACATGATTCATCACGAACCTTTACAGAAATAAATTTTATTTTGTAACCGCTTTTTGCATTGTAGGTTCTGCCAATCTCATAGAAGGCGATGTGAGCATGTCGTGCAACAGTCGCTATCCCGTGCCGATCATGTCACCTTCGGCCACGGTTCCCAGCGATCTCACTCTGGAAGAATGGCTTCAGGAGCTGCTCAGATACAACAATAAAGGTATCCAGCTAAACTTTCAGTCCACGGAGGTGGTCGAACCTGCATGTAGAGTGCTTGCAAGGGTAGCCGATCACGTGAGTTTTATCATTTCTTAAATTGGACTATATATTTTCTTTACTTTCCGTCATTTGAAAACCAGAATGGCATCATTCATCTTACGTGAAAAATGAACAGAAGTTTATCAAATAATCAAAGGAACCAATTTTAAAACACAATGATAATTTGTGCAAGTAATAAAGCTATTTTTTTTATCTTGATTTAGAGATAGATCATGAGTGTTAAAAATAGATAAAATTATAACTGAAAAACTTTTAAAATGAGACAAAAACAGCACCAACCCCCTACCCCCCCCAAAAAAAAAGAAGAAAAAAACAATCAGTTAAATATTTACACCATTTATTAAAGCATTTTTATATTTTCTGATTAAAAAGGTTGGAATATTTAGCAGTGCGGTTTCATGACTTTTTTCGAAACACATTTAATATATCGTTAAAAAAATAATTTCTATAACATTTGGTACAGAAAGTCTAATAGCATTCCGTTATCTTTATTTAACTTAGATCTGATAAAATATGCGCTAAGTATTCTTTTTTTTAACCCTTCTCTTGCTTGTCGTGATTGAACATTGGTACCAGAATTTGTCTGCAAAAGAATTTCAGGTATGATGTAGTGTGATACCTTTTTGAAATTTCAGGTGATGAAATTTTGTCTGAAGCATCGATCGAATGAAATTTAAATAGACTGAAAATTAAATAGACTGACATTTGAATAAAGAAAACTTCTTCGACTATGTCATCGTTTTACCGAATATCTATTATGACAGCTGATGAATAGTTGTCATTTTTATGACTGTTCTAGCAAAACTTTGTAACAGTAGTAAATCTGAATTATTTGTACATATATTTATTTTCAAAGACAGTGTGCAGGTTCATCTGTTTTCGAAAGTATTTTTGGAGGTGTCTCATGCTGTTTAATGATTTTTCACATGATTTACTATTTGGAATATTGCATCTTTTTCATTTCTGTGCTTTTTTCTCTCGGAACTATAAAATCTAAAAAATGCTTCAATCTCAAACTACTTATGGAAAATCAGTGGCATAAATAAAATATATGGCGAGGGCTTTTGTGTGATAAAAAAGATGGGGATTGTAGAATTTTGTATTCGAAAAGAATTAAGATCACCAAAAATAAAATTTCGCACAGAGACAAAAAAACATTAAAAAAAATTAACATAATAAGCCAATTAAAAGTTAGAGCACAAGATATCAAACTTTTTTAACTGTAGAATTTGTATTCTTTGAAGGCATTAATTTTTTTATGACTCCTTTTTAATATTATGTTTTTTAACGGAAATTTAAACTAATGGCTAAAAAAATTCTTAATTAAGAAGCGCATAATTTATTTTATTAATTTAAGTTAAAAAATTGCTACATTACATAGTTACTGAATAAGAATTAATATTTTAAACATTTTTTTAATACAAAAGATATCTAAAAAACCCAAAAAACTTTTATTACTCCAGTTGTCGTGACAACATAGCTGACAAACTTGCACAAATATATTTATACGAGTTTGAAGTACATAATACTATTTTCTGAATGCCTTGAAAAATAATTTTAATTTTCATAATGAAAACCCTGACACATTTCCATTAATTTTCCAGCTACGTGGTCCTATAGTTCTGAATGCTGATATTCAACTTGGTCCGCACAGCTCTTCCGCAATACCTGTGGATGCATGGACATTTCTTACATTGTGCAGAACTCGGTTTCCTAGATCCATCATATCAATAGGATGGACAACTGATGTTCTGCCATCCACTTATCTTAAAATAGGGTAATGGAATAAAATTATTATATTAAATTGCGTAACATATTAAATATGGATGTAAATTTCTTTAAAAAATTAAAATCCTGTCTCTGATTACTTTTTATTTGTTTTGCAATATCATGATTAATAATTTCTAAGTATAAAAATGCAATGAAGTATACTGAAAAAAATTTAAAAATAAAAATTATTTTAAAAAAAGACAAATATATGGTTTTCAAGGCATAATGAATTCTTCAAATATGATTAAACATAACATTATTATAAATTTAGATTGGAATGAAAATTAAAACGTTCAATTCTATATCTAACCTCCTTTTATCTTCTATGAAAGTATTTCCTTATAAATATAAAATCTATGAAATCAGCCATATAAAATCTATGAAAACACAAAAACTGGAAACAACAGAATTTTATTTCTCAATTGAAATTGTTTTTTGTATTTAAAAGCAAATACATAAACTTGATTCTTTAAAAAAATTCACTTTAAGAATGGTTATTTAGGGAACTCCTATGAACTTTAGAACCGATCCTAATATTAATCAGCAAAAATAAAAGGAAATTTTCTTAATTCTGAAAGAAAATATCTTCGAAACTTATATCATATTCTTTAAATATCAGATTTTAGTTGTTAAAATATCATTATAAATTCTGTTGATAGCTATTTTATAACTTAAAAAGTTATTTGATCTTCAAATTTAAATATTATTCTCTGTATTGTTAATATTTGTTTTTTATTTTAATTTCAAGCAAAAAAAATATTTACTTGATATTTACAAAATGAAAGCAAACAACCATTCTTAAGAAAATTCATTAAATATATCACTATTTAAAAAATAACGCAACCTATCTCAGTTTGTGAAATGAAACTACATCTTCATCTCAGATATAAAGAAAATCAAAAATATTTGTTATTGAGGATAAAAAAAATTTAGTTTTTTAACACTCTTTTCTAAAATTAGTAAAAATGATATAAGTGATATTGCCGTAACATTGAATGATTTTAAACAAATTAAATGATTTTAATCTGCCTGTATGTCAGAATTTTTTGGAAAATTACTTAAATGGGTATTTATTTCAGGTATACTCGTGAGTATATAGATCGCATGGTGGCTCTTGTAAAGGAGTACACCTTAATTCAACCTGTTATGTTCCCAGTACACGCCTCGCTTTTGAAGTACTCCATTCCGGAAATGCAGCGACTGCTCTTCCAAGTTCCTAACAGCTCGCTTTGTGTGTGGTCAACTAAAGCCAACCCCATAGAATCGATAGAGGAGTTGCTGACCATTCGAAAATCTTTCAACATTGGACAGGTATTCTACAAGCTCCCGCATGAACAGCTAGAATGCTTCTTTTCCAACACTTAAAATGTGTATATTCGTCCCCCCCCCCTATTTGATTCTCTCTAATTCGTTATTGTTCTTGTTGTCTTATGTTAATCAGCTGCCCATACGATGAAAGTGCATCTGATTTTGTTTGTAGTATTATTTTCAATATTTTTCATAATAATGAAATGGGTTGCGGATAAACGTAACCGTAGATAATTCGATATGCTGTTTTTAATTTCATCAGTCAACACGCACTGATAACCTTAATTAAAACAAAAATTTTTTGGAGTGGGTAGCTATTACCTATAAAAATACAAAGTACAGAAGAGATATAAAGCCGTCTTTAAGTTTCGGTGAATTCTGTAGAAAATTCCAACAAATCTAGACACAGAAACCGAATCGTTTTGTTCTTTTATTTACTATCAACATGACTTATGTGATGCAATGAAATGAATGCAATGAAAATTATGTATCACGAACTGATAATTCATTTATTCATTCTATATAAGATGAGTGAGCAATTATGTTGATTCCAGAAGGAAATGGCAACAGGAGCAAACGATTTTATTATATTTTTTCCTAAGAGGCATTTGTATCTATTTGGAACAGTTAGCCTCGTTATAGAAGTTATGGTTTCATGCCTAAGGGTGGTAACATTGAAGACAACTGAAACTGACCTTCTCTAGTGTTTGCATGCCTAATTTTTGGAACGTCTGTTATAGTGATACGATTTTAGTCATAATGAATTTTCATGAATCCTGAATGTTTACTACTTTTGTTGCCATAAAATTTGCAAACTTAGGCATTATCAGTAGGCATTAAGACTTTACAGGTCATTTTGTTGTCTACAATGTAGAACATGTTTTTCTTAGTTGTTTCTGTATTACTTGAAGATTTAATGAAATATTTTGGTTTTCATCCTCTATTATTTTATTTAGTTCAAAAACAAACATATTGATTTTGCGAGATTCTGTTTTTCCAATGTTTCACAGAACTAATGGATATAGCCTAAGACCTTTTCATGCATTAAATGCTATAATAAATCAAAACTAACTCACAATTTATTTATTATATAAATAGATTTTTGCTATTTTTTAAATATTCTCTGCAAGTGGAAACTTTAAATGTATGAATTTGGTTGTTTATACAAATTAAAGCCACACATTTCATTTTATAAATATTCTACATTGTTAAATCATGAAAAATATGGTTTAAATTGCATAATTTTTTAAAAATAGATTATTAAATATAAACTTGAAAATTTCTGGTATGTAGAAATGTAAATTCATGGCGAGGCTTTGAAAATGTGTTGTATTTTTTTATTTGAAATATATAAGTAACTCAAATGAGCAATTAAAATGCACAAAATATATCAAGCAGGGCCCTAACTAGAGAATTCGAACTAGCTGATAATTTGGCCTTCTCTTTATTGTTTTTCACAAACTGTAATTACATTCTTTTTTTAATTTAAAGATGATAATTTTCTTAATGAATTTTGAAAGAATTTTTTAAAGAAGGAAAATTTGTTTGATAAATGAATATATCGTTGATGTATATTATTATATGTGATTTTTTAAATTTTAATTTAATCTTGTTGTTAAAAAGAATATGATAGCCAAAATTATTTAGCATCAACCAGAATTTACGGTTAAACACATGCATTACAATTAAGACAATTCTTTTACTAACAAACTGTTTTTTGTATAGATTAATTTTAATCTTACATTACAAAATTCTTTTTCTTTATTGTTAAGAAGCAAACTCATTAATAATTTTTTGAGCTCGATTATGAGTGCAAAACTGAACTGGAAATTTCAAGTGGTTATTTATTATTTTCTGTTTTAAGAATGATCATTCAGTCTTAACTGCAATCACAATAACTGTTACACACGTGAAGCACATTGTGCATGCATCAGGTTAAACTAGGCGAAAATTAAAATTTATTTTGTTGTCATCTAATCTTTTAATGCTGTTAATTATTTCAAACTCTTTTTTAAATGACACCTTAACTGAAGGTCATTGTGATGATGAAAATTTTTTTGGAAACACTCGTATAAAATTTGCTGCTTTTTCATGCAATTCTTTTTTTACATGCTTTTATTTTAAATTTGGATTTTAACTACTTGGTAAATATCGGGAATTCTCTTTCTACTTTGAAAGCAATTCAAATTCATAATTTATCATGAGAAAAAAATATAGTTATCCTAAAATAGATATTCGCGAAAATGTACGCTTTATTTCTTTCACTTTATTTTTGGCTTGTCAAAATTATCCGGTCGAAACGAGGAATATACTGCATCATAATTGCCAGCTGGGTTTAGAATTTTTCGAACCATTTTCGTTTTACATGTTCTCTATGGTACATTAATTCCAGTTCTTTCCAGTAAACAACGTACCGACAAAAAATTATTCATTTTGGTGTTTTCAAAAAAAAGGGGGGGGGCAAACTTCTATGTTTTATTCAATAATTTTATTAAAAATTAAATTTAAATAATAAATCGCACAACATGTAAAATAAGAATGTATAACGCTTATACAATTTTTTGCACACTATTGCATGTGCCAATCATTGTTACTACATCATTAAATCCTTGCCTGCGAAATTTAGTTAAATCAAAATCTTTCTCTTACACCAATTTCATAATTTTTTCAAGGTTTTTCTGTTTTCTCTATTATTATTTATAATATGCATAAACTTTATTTAACTGGCCAACTTCAAAGTTATCTAAAATTGTATCCAAAATAAACTGCAAATAATAATAATAATAATAATTATGCATTGTGAAGTTTCTAACTGATTCTACCTTTTAACTTCAAATCCTAAGAAGGTGATAATACCAATTTTGAATTTCCAGGCTTGAATATTTAATCGCACTATGTGGATGTTGGATAACTGTAAAATTATAATGGAAATTAGGGATAAATAGGACTTGTTGTTTATCATTTTTCAGAAGCAGGCCATCATGTTAGTTTGCAACGTCTCGAAATCTACGTTTTATCTCTGATAATATTAGAGAAAACATCTTACATGACAATTTATGTTCTGATCCTCAAAGTGTGATGCACTTTTGAAACAGTCTGATGCAAACAATTTTTCGATTTGAAAAGTGAAAATATAAATATCCTTAGCGAATTTTAATTTTTAAAAAATACACTCTCATATATTCTACTTGTTTCGTTAATTCTAAGTGCGGGGTAGAGGGCACTATTGTAATAGCTCCAGCGATGATTGCGGCCCTGATTTAAAGTCAGATTTTTTTAATGGACTGTATTGTATATTATAATTTAAAGCTAATTTTTTCAACACTGCTTTTTGGTTATATATTTGAACACCTAAATACTGAAAGTTATTTCAAATGGTCAATTTTATTATTATGTATTAACAATTATTCTTCTGATGAACAATTTTGTCCATAACTTTTGTTTTTTTACATATAATAAAAAAAAATAAAAAATATTCTATTACTGGATAATTTTAGTTAAAGAATGTTAATTAAAATCATTCTCAAAATTCCATAATTTGTTTTAATGATAGCATCGTTGTAAAGAATTTGGCATTTAATTACCAGTATCTCGTTTTCTTTCAATTTAACCACATATTTTAAGTAAGTTAACTTTATATAATGTTTCAAAATATTAGAATATTTCGTATCTCGCAGAGTCTCTGTAATATCGTTAACATTTTTGTAAACTAGATTTATGTATTGCATGGAACATAGTAAATATTTAGCTTTAGAATTTCCCATTTTATTAAATACATTAATAATCATATGATCAAGTAGGTAATATAAGGATTTTAATAACCTAATTTACAAAGGACATTCTGTTGAAATCTTATTTCGATTAATCAAAACTATTTAATAAATTTTTCATGATTATTACTTTAAATGGGTAAAACAGCAAAAAAAAAAAAAAAAAAAAAAACCTTAATACATATCTTAAAATAATAACAAAGAAAAAGAGAAATGAAAAATAACTTTTACTTACTTCTCAACATTAAACGATAATCTTATTATATATTATCGCTTAATAATAGAAGCGATAATAAGATTCTGCTTTTTTAATCTTTTCTTGACAGACTTGAAAATTTAGGTTCTGGAAATAGTTATAATTACATTGCAAACAATAAAAATAATTCACACTATCATATAAAATTACTTCAATGAATATAGAATTCTATCGAAAAAAAATCGTTTGCTTTTTATAAGGCTGACTTTTAATCGATATCCGGTTTTTCAGCAGCTGAAATTTTAATATATAAATTAGAAAAAATATAAATAATATTACTCATACTTTTGATTTGTAAAATTGGTTACTGTAAACCTTTAATGCCTACTTTGTTATTGGAGTACGAAATGTGTGTAAAACAATTCGTACATATTTTGTGTCATTATTGTAGGGATTTATATTTCGTTGCATTTAAATATTTACTTGAGGTTTCGAATTGTGATTATATAGCTTATCGAATAACCGATTATGTGTGATTTTATGTGCCTTTATATATTTCTAAATATTAACTGTCGGTCGGGCATGAATGTAACTGAATCAAGCTATCGCACGTGATGTTGACACTGAATATATTACATATGCTGTAAATATGCCTACTTTTTATGATTAGTATATAAATAAGAAATAAGAGGGATGCCAATCAACTTCATTTAAAAAGTGTAGACAGTATAAAGAAGAAATTGATTAGAAGAAATTCTAAGTATTTTGAAAACATTTTTTTTAATTCAAATTTAAAAATGCAAGTCATTTTTTAACGAGCTTATTCGAACTTGAATTCTTGTGCCATTGTTTTTGGGCAGATACTTAGAATTCGTTGCTAAAATGGAGGCTAAATTAAATGTTTTATTTAATTTTTTTAGAGAAATTTGACTGGCATCTCTTGAAAATTTTAATTTTAATGTTGAAACAAATATAACATTCTTTGATTGCTGTATAAGAGCTATTTCTAAAATATTTCTGAAATGAAATCCAATGACATATTCCTTAGGTACATATTATGCAAAAGTAAGAATATTTAAAAGTTTAATAGGCACGCGGTTTTTGTTTTATAACTGCGCAATCATTATGGAAATTTAATAAAATTAACTTATAAATTTTTATTCTTCGAACTTATCACCGCACTGCAAAATATGACTAATTGTTCAACTAACATAAGTAAATTTTTTATGGATTAGAAATAGAATAAACGGAAAGTAAATAAAAATAAATCCTAAGTTTTATAGATGAATATGACATTGATATAAAAATACTGTTATTAAAAATAGTTTGTTTTAATTCACAAATATCAAAGGATGGTGGTCTTTTCAAAAATATCACTACACTGGAGAAGAGATGTGACAATTATTGGAATAAAATTTTACTTTTGTTCTTGTTATCTTATAATTAAAAATTATGCTGGTTTCAAAATGAAAATTATAAAGCTTTTATATAAAAGAATAGTTTTATTTGTTCCATCATTTTGTCATGTGAAGGATGTTGCCTTATGAGAGATAGCACTCATTATTTTTTAAATTTTAAAGTGCACATGGAAATGTCAAAAATTGGCATGATTGTTTTGAGTGATAAATTGAGCTGTGATTTTTGAAGATTGGAATCTTCTAGATTTGATGTTTTCCAATTTAGATGATACTTGCTATCTATGATTTATTTTATTTGTTGAAAGGTACAGGAATTGCTAGAGATGAGATTTATTAAATTTTATGGATTTGATGAGTTGATGTTACGTTTTTAAATTATAGTTAATTTGTGAAATTTTTAAAAAAATTATGTGATTGGATTTTGACTTTAAAAATTCTTGCACTCATAGGAGAGAAAAATATTATATGATGATGAAAAATGTATTCTATGTGGATTTTATATTAAATCATAGATGAAAGTAGAAAATGCTTTATAATGATTGATTATATTAGAAAGAATTTTTCCAAGAAACAAAGTAATCAAAATATTCATAAAAATGTAAAATAGAATCGATGAATTAAAAAATAAATAAAAATAATTAACTGATATAACTGCAGATATGATATATTTTAAAAAGGTTTCATAGGCGAGAAATCTCTTCAGTCATCTAAGTAATGGTTTCTTACAGAACTAAATAATCTTTGGAAAGGAAGTGTGAGAATAATTTAAAAGCATATATCAATAATTATAACACAAAAAATAATATGAGATATATTCTATGAAATGGTAAAACTTTTATTTAAAATTTTTAACCTTGTGTGTAGGATTTAAAAAAAATTAAATTTGTATATATATGGCGTAAAATTATAATTAATGTTTTATTTCCCAAAACATTTAAATTCTTAATAAGATTTAGATAAAAGCTTAATTTTAGATATTCCGTAAATATCATTTGTATTTGAGTATTATGTAATATAGAAAGTGAAAAACTATATAAATTACAAGCAAATATTTTTGATCAAAAGCTTTGTAAGATCCCATTTAATGTGCTTTAGCCTTGAATCTATAATTTAGGATATTTACGTAGCATTTCATAAAAAAGCTATTATGTAATAATACTTCAGATTATTTTCTAAATATTTGGCATGTTGTGAAAAAGGAAAGATTTCCGTCCTACTTTGTTACGAAAATTGAGAAACAGCGTTTTACATTTCACACTGTCTAAAAATATTTTAAGAAATGTAATCAATACCTGTATTTGAAATTGAAAAATCAAAAAGAGTTAGATTTCCAGACAGGAAAATAAAATATCTAATCTCTAGCGATAAATCCTGTGGTTATTGGTCTTTAAAAGGCATGGAAAGAAATTAAACATAGTATATTATAAAGAAGAATAAGGTTTTATTCTATACTAGTTAGTCATGTTTATGTATTAATGTTAAGTGAAATCTGATGATGCTCGAAGATTACGCTGTGAACTGTCACCGGTGATTTTTTAAGTCATTTTGCACAAAAATGATATATTATGTATGTTTTGTTGCTCTTTCTTTATAGGTTTTTTCATTTTATTAGTTATTCTTATTATAGAATGTAGAAGATTTTTTTGTAGATTTTTAGGTTGCCATTAGATTGTTTCTTTATTAATTTCTAGACTTTGTATTTTTGGTTGTCTTACGAAAAATACGTAAATACCATTTTTGAATGTAAAAATGTTGTTCACATTTCATTACAATATAGTGAGATAAAATAAAATGAAAAGTACGTAAATGTGTTTTATGCTGTATACTGATTTTTTTTTTGTTATTAAACATATCTCTATTTGAGTTCCAAATAAAGTTGATATTGCTTGGAATATGCCTCAATTTGTTCATAGATAGAATGAATTGTAATGCATCCCTGAAAACTTCGTATTTTACAGACTGCAAAATGCGATTAATAAAAATAATTTTCATCTTCGAATCTAGTTAATTGCATTGCATTCCAGAATCATAAAGCGTTTTCTAACTTTTGTAAAAGAAATTTGCATATGAAAATCTGATAAAAGATGAGACTAATTATGATGATATTATTGCATACTATTCACCTTAAGCGACCATCTTTCTCGTCGGGGATATTGGTTATCTTTAATTTCAGTTAAATCGCTTAGATGTAATTTCATATTCATGCTATCGTGAAATTGCCAAACATCAAAATGTATTACTTTAATTGTCTTACAGATTTTCCGCTCGGGAAACTTTCTAATGGAGGCCAGTCATGTGATATCATGGCGCTATTAAAAATGTAAATGTATGGTTCATTTACCTTATAAATTTCAAGATATTATAACTTCACTTTCTTATTTGTTTTGTAAATTACACAGATACTAAACAAAACCTTTCTTCTTTAGCTTTAAACAATGAAAGAAAATTACGCTATTAATTTTTTGATGAAACAATGAAAATAGTTTGAATTTTAGGGAACAAAGCAATCTATTATTAAAAATCGGACAAAAAAATATTTTTCAAAAATTGACAAAATTCATTTAATTTTTGCAAGACTATTAAATTTATATTATTTAAAAGACAATTGTTTAAATGTTGAAACGCTATAAAATTTGTATTTGTGCAATATTTTCGGAAATTATCGCGAAAAACGCCAAAATTCGGCTAAATTTTAATTATTAAAATTTTTAAGAAACCGCCTAGGAGTGCATCTTTCCATTCTTTAATTTGCTAAATTTGGTAATTATAAATCAATGTTTGTCTCACTTGTAGAGCACATATAAACGCACACATGCGCATTTTTATTATTAGTATAGATTATTCATATTAAATGAAGAGAAAGCGATAAATAATTCGGAGACAAAGTAAATCGTAAAAAGTTACTTTTAATATGGTAGGAATCATGTTGGAGCATTAAAATTCATAGTATCTACAATATAGCCTGTAATATTATTTCAGTACACAGATAGCTTCCATAAAGGTAAATGGCAGTTCTAATTGAAAATAAGTGCCTTAAAAGGTGAGACTGAAAAGAAAACGAATATATATTAAATATACACATGCATAAAGATATTAAGAATTATTACATCACTCAGCTTTGAAAACTTTTCGAGGTCATACGAAATTAACATTGAATAAATATCATCGAAATAAAATTAAATAGTAAAATAAAATAGATAAATAACAGTATGGATAATCAATCAATAAAGAAGTAAATAAACAATTCAACACACAGGACGAATTATGTGAAGTAACATTCAGTACAGAAGAGCTAAATTCTCAAAACCTCAGCTCTATGCTCAAAACATACATTGAATAATAAATGTGCACTGATTAATGAAATACATTTCTTAAAAATAAATGTATGGCATCATTTTATCAGAGCATTAATTAAAAGTGATAAGGAAATTTATTAAAAAGATAGAAAGAATTCTAGAAATAAGAATTCCGGCTGTCTACAACGAGGTTTTAAGAATTTTCTAGAATAAATTCTAGAAAATTTTCCATCAAAAAGTTTTCTGAATTTGATTTATAACATCATCTGCGATTGTTCTTGTATTTGAAGATTTTTTGAATAATTTTGTATAAATTAAAAAAAAATGTTAAAAATGTAATTTTTAAAGAATTTGCTGTTTTAAAATATTTAACCCTTTCGGCGAAGAGTGCCTTTAGGCTCTCAAGCAGAGTTTCTCTCTCCGAACGAACAGCGCCTTTTGGCGTCGTTCATTTGTGACATATCCTACCCTAAAGTATGCTCCTAAAATATTTTTATAGATAATGTCTTAACTTAAAATTGTTATTATTATTATTATTGTTTGATCGGCGTGCCGGTCAGCCGCTTCAAGGAAATGACCAACAAAATCAGCTCAGCACACCGCGGTCGGAACGATTCGCGTATCGTGTTGTCCTCGCAGATCTTCCACCGTCATGCCGGCTGTCTACAACGAATTCATTTCTTACTTCTCCGCCGCGAAAGGGTTAAAGTAAATTGCAATTAGATTGACACCAATTTTAACCAACAATCTTTCAAGATTAATATTTATCAAAAAACAAGATTTATATTTTCTATTATTATTCTACATTTCAAACAAGAATTATATTCTATCTTGGAAAAAAAATATGTTAAAGTTACAAGCTGGAACAAGAATAGGTTTTCTTAAATCCAACGTTTCTCGTATTAACTGAAAATTTAGTTTTATTTGATGCTAAATATATTTTAATAAGTTTAATACTTTGAAAAGTGAATTAGAAACATGAAAGAATGGAAATTATAAAACTGAGCGCTAAGTGGTGGTAGTATTTCATAACAGAATTTTACTGATAAAAATTTCACTTCATGTTACTAGTTGTTAAATATTGAATGTTATATCAAATATTACAAAAGAATGCTGGAAAATAAAGTAAAGAAATTACATGCTGGAATTTGCATGAAGGAAAGTATGGATATTGAAGAAGAAATCTTTTCCAACGGCACTTTTTAATTTAATTTTATTTTATACGTACTAAAACATTTAAGTTTTACTATTGAGTGAATTTATTCCATAGATTAAACTATGCTGTGTACTAATATTAAATTCTTAAATTCGTAGAGATATATTTATTTTAGTATTATAACATAATGTGGAAACAAGATAGTATTAAAACCAATTGTTTCAATTATGCCTTAAAATAATCATAAAAGCTAGCATTTACAAAGAAAAGTGTAAGGTATATGATAAGACATTCTCTTAAATGTTACAGTTTGTAGAAACCCTAATAAATGATGCTTCATAACTAGCAATATACTTTAAATAAAACTTATAACATTAAAAAAAAATTAACAATAAACATTATAATAATTAAGATACATAGATATACTTCAAAAAAATTGAAGAAATATTTAATATCATTTGATTTAAATTTAAAAATAAAAACAAAGTAAAGAATGAAAGGTGAATGTAAAAAAAATTCAGATACAGTGCATAGGGACGTAAAGACTTAAAAACAATCACAATCCTTTTATGTACAGAATAAAATTTTTGATTATATATTATGCATCATTAAGCTTCATTTATCACATTGTTAGAGTCTAGTAAAAGAACACTTCTGGTAAAAACCTGCATCTTCATAACGCACTTTGAAATTAAATTTGATTTTATGTCAGAACATGCTTTAAATGAAGTTTTATTATTAAATCATTCATTTTCTTATTACTTTTAACAGCAGACAATCACTAGAAGACAAGGATTTGTTAGAATAATTATTTCATAAATTTAATTTTTATCATAATATATAATATGCATTTTTGTATATTTCAGAAATATGTATGCATAATACATATTATATTAACAGAAAATGAATGGGAAGATATTTCAAAATTGCTGCTACATAAAAGTTTGAATTTAGTGAAAGAGAAATAATTATAAACAGATGTGTTTTAATTTTTTATGATCAAAAGTAATTTTGAAATAATTAATCCTTTAAAGAATTTTTTTGATAATATTGATTTAAGAATAATTTGAAATATATTGCCATGGCAAATTTGCATTTTAAGCAGCATTTTTTTTTCAAATACAAGAAAATGAAAAAATAGAAGCTTAAAAAGTATCGAAACATATAATTTAGACAAAATTTTACCATTAATTTTGTAAAACAACAGCAACAAAAAAGGAACGGAATCACTATAATTAGATTGAT
Source organism: Argiope aurantia (assembly GCA_026543865.1). Classification (NCBI taxonomy): domain Eukaryota; kingdom Metazoa; phylum Arthropoda; class Arachnida; order Araneae; family Araneidae; genus Argiope; species Argiope aurantia. The sequence continues at coordinate 396,120 of JAPMOR010001042.1, forward strand.
TATGTTGGTTGTAAGTTTAATATATTTTCAATATACATAATTCCGAAAATTAAAATTACATTACTTTATAGCATTTAATACAAATTTACATTTTGAATTGTCCAGGAAGATTACTTTTTGGCTGACTGATGAGAATTATGACATTGGTAAATCTTATTTCGAGAAAGAAAAGTTTCATATTTTTAAATATTCGAAATGGCACAGAAAGAATTCCTGAGAAAAATATTTATCTTTGGCTAAATAGCATAAATTACTTTTATTTTATAATGGCTTCTTTGAAAGATGAAATTCATACCTAACAACAATAATTAATTTTCTTTTCAAACAATGCAATTTATTTATTAAAACTATCAATATGCATATAATATATTCTTGTGCAATACCTAGAAATAATTGTATGCACGTTTTTCATTAAAATCTTTTATACAGTATTCATCATTTTGACGAAAAGAAAAATAGCAATACAAGATGACAGAGACAGAATTCATTCACTAAAGCATCAAAGACATTTATATAAACAAATATAAAATTATTGGAGAACCCAGAAAAGGCCAAGATTTTATTTATCTGGAGAGCTTGGAAGTCAATATTTACAATAATGAGCTACCTACATATCCAAAATTCAATACTTTATCATATTATTAAAAAATTATAAAATGTTGAAATATTAGCTATAAAAATAAAATGTAAAGTTTCTGCTGCTCAAATGAATCAATTTATATTCTATAAATGAAATCCAATAAATTTTAGTATAAAGGATGAACGCTAAGAATTGCTTGACTATTTTTTATTTACACATCTAGGTAGCACTTGGAAATATTCTTTATACATAAAAAGGTAGAATGTCAAAATATAAACTACAATATCATTACACTCTATTCTTCAAGACAAAAATAAATTTAAAATCATTTTTTTTTCACGACTGTACAGTGTACAGTAGAATCCACAGTTCTTTCCGAACATGACCACGACAAGCGTGAAGACTTTCTGAGACTTGGAAATTTATGAAAAAAAAAAAAAAAAACCCTTCTAAATTAATTAATCACACATTTAGAAAAAGAGACGCACGAGAAGAAATACTGAATAATATACTGTGCAGTTATAACAAAACAAAAAAACTAAAACTAAGTATTGTACATGAAATAAGTTCATACTTCCAGATTATTTAGGAAAACAAACACAGAGAGATGGCACTTGATATTAATAACATTATAAATCTCTACAAGTGATAGTCTATTTTCATTCTGAGCTCTAACAACTCTATAACTGAATTATGCAAGTTGATATATAGGACGATTCATACAGAACAGGCGTAATGAGTTAACTAATAATACCGCAATCAATTCATATGATCGATTAAAAGTACGACATTTTAATTAGTGGACCTTGCTGATCAGAAGGCTGGGTGATCCGAAAGGTGGCATAATTTATGCGCAATAATCACAGAATTGCAAGTATTGCTCGCTTTAGAGACAAAGCAAGGCTTTACTTATGAAGATATATAAAATGCATGAATTCATGAATATGAATTATTGAAAATTCTCACTAAATACTTGGATGAAGATCACACCAACGAAAACGTATGTTGTGAGCCACATATGGTTTACGAATAGCTACAATCAATGTCAACGCAAGTTGAAAATATTTCATTTGATGAATCACCACACCCATATATTTTATATGAATTGAAAAGTAACTGACATATTTCAACATAATTTAATTTTAAAAATTATCAATTAATACTAAGCACAATAAAATGGTATTACTTTTTAAAAAAAAGTTACTATGTGATTTATTGAGCTACCATGCCATATATCATATTGTCGAAAGGTGGCATAATAGCTCGTAGTGTTACGCGTCAGGTCAATCTGGTTTCTTATAGATTAATGATCCATATTATTAAGCAGACAAAAATATCTGTATTACATCCATTTTGACGATTTCACTCTTTGCAAAAGTTCATCATTTTAACGTACAAATTCTGCCACTTGTCGGACTTGAAATAAATATGTCGTAATTCCGATCGGTTATGTAAGTTAAATATAGCAATAATAAAAAATGGATTAGATTTGTTATATATGAATTATTCATTATTAGACAAATTATAACGATTATTTTTCTAGACATTAAATAAAATTTATAAAAATAGAAAAGGCAAGATAGTTCTGAAAATACAGAAGAATGAGTCACTTTTCAAATATAACTAATGCAGAGATCACACGCATTGGATTGCGATAGAATTTAGGGAAAGAAAATGGGTCAATATTTTAATTTTAATAGAGATGACAGAGATCTGAAACTCAAAAGCTGTGGTTTATCTGCTCGTGATAACACAGTACTTTGATGCTTCAGTTGTATAAATTAAAGACTTACTGGAAAAAATTACCAGTCTGTTCTATAAATCCTGCATAGAGATCATTAGTAAATACAACTAATTAGATCAAAGAAATAGCAGTTTAACAATAAGCTAATAATATAAACTATTTACATATCTTCTATGTTTGAATATGATTAGCAGTCCAACCCTCTACATATGCCATTTAATAATTTTGTTTTTCAACTTCGACAATGATAAAGTCCTCTTAATGCATGAAGAAAACAAAAAAGGCACAAGATCATTTTGCACATGGAAAGTTCATAGTAGTTTTCACATAGTTCTTTTTATCTGTAGCCTCGACCCAGCTTTCGATTCTGCCTGTACCTGAGATATAAAAAAAACAGCTTTGAGCCATCTCGACATTCTGTAATAACCCTTGCACAGACACAGATATAGCATGGTGTACAAATTATGGTCAATAAAAAATAGTAGATAGCAGTTCCAAAAAAAAAAAAAAAAAAAAAAAAACAGCATTTTTTCCTCAGTTAGTTCAATCATGCAGGAATTGTGGTGAAACTCGAATTTTTCTGTACAGCTGCCACGATAGCAGTTTGGATGTGAGGTTTGTGCAGGTATATATATGAATAATTTAACAAGGTTTTAAAGCACCAAACTTTTCGATTTTTTTTTCGCAATCGAGATTCTCACTGTTTAACAGGAATGTACAAACAATATCATTTACAAGCATTTATAGGCATTTCATGAAATTTAATAAACAACGGATGGCTTCTTCCTATTGGAGGACCGTGAGCACGACGGTCCCAGAAGCTTTCTTGAGCACTTCGACGGCTTCCTGGTGGGTGAGGCCCTCCAGACTCTGGCCGTTGACGCTGAGAATCTGGTCTCCGAGCTTCAGCTGGCCGTCCCTGGCCGCCGCGCCGTCCTCGAACAGCTTGCTGACGTAGATGGGAAGATCGCCGTGCCGGGTGCCATAGCCCCCTACGATGCTGAAGCCCAAACCGGTAGATCCCCGCTCTAGAGTGATTGTTTTAATCTCCTCAGGGCTGCGAAGGACACGTGCAAACAAACAACAATTAGTACATTAGTTCGGACGATTGAAAAGAACAAGTTGAGTGACTGAACAAGTGAAGTGGAAGAAAAGTATAAGTCATGGGTTAATCAATGTTTTCAAATCGATTAATCAAATAAACAACGTTTGTTAATGCCGTTTCTGATTATAAAGAGCAAAATAAGCATTCATTAAATAAAGTATGCAGGCATAAAGCAATGATGACAACTTTTTAGAACTGAATTTCAAGTTGGTACCCAGGTAGCACAACCTGTTGCACAATATTGTTCATTGTTATAAAATATTAATCAATATTCCATAATATTATACAATATTGAGAATATTGATCAATGTCATACAATATTATACAATATTTAAAATAATATTATATGCTACTAGGGTACAGAGCAAACTTGCAGCCAAACCAAAATGCGATAGTATAAAATTCATAATCGAAAAGATTTTAGATTGGTTATGAAGAAGGGCCACGAAGAATGATAAGATTCTTTTGGCGGGGCCGGGTCACCTCCACAACAGTTTCTAGAAAAAAATGGTATCACAGTTTAGTGAATCTGGTTGTACAATAACTGGTTATTTCAAGATGATGGACCTAATGGTGATTTTAGAATTGAACAGAAAACTATTTCAACCTAATAAAAAGAGCACTTAACAAAGTATTAATAAAATCAGAAATAAACAATAAACTTTAAAATCGAAAAAGTTTTTAAAAAAATTAATTATGAACTTTAAGTATCGAACATTTAAGAATATGACGCAAGATATCAACACATGCTATTACTATCCAGTTATATAAACTATCATCAGAGACAGAATAAAACATTGAAATTAGCTTCCAAAACTCAATATACTAAAATATATTTACAAATATATTCATGTTAGTTTAAGGAATGATTTCATGTTAATGAAAGTTTTCAATGATTTCTTCACAGCAAAATTTGAGAAATGAGGAGAAAACTGAATCTCACCCCAGAAAAAGGAATAAAATGTATAACGCTACTGATTATACTAAATATTTAAAACCAAAATTGCATATTAAGATAAGAATTTGCAACCAATTAGTTTCGAGATTATATTAATGATGAATCAATACTGTTCTTCCACCAACTAATTCAAAAAGAGAAAACACACACACATAAAAAAATGTACATAAATTTTAGAAGGCTACATTTAGATTAATGAATAATAAAAAGAATGGCAATATTTCATTTCAGCGTAATCTATTTTTGTTAAAAGAGTTAAAGATAAAAAAATAATTTTAAAAAAATCGAAACATACAAGCATAAATAAATAAATATAAATTACAATTTTCGGGAAGACATAAATTGCGCTGGTTGGAGGTGAAATGGTACGTCATCCATTATCGATTGTTCTAGGACAAAAGACTTAATAATACGCTTGAAAAAGTAAGCGATTGCAATCTTCGTTTTTAAAGTTCTTTATTGTATCGTTTGTTTGTTCGACGTTTTATCATTATGATCTTAAATAATGATAAGTAGAAGGACGAACTTTAGAGCACGTAGATAAAATTATTTTAAGTATTTTAATAAAATAACAAATAACAAATGTTGGGCAGAAAAATTAAATGCATTATGTATTAAATTTTTATGGACTTTTCTATTAAGTTACACAAATAAATAAGATATATTTGATTATTTAAGTTAATGCTAACTGTTTTTTTTAAAAAATGTTTTGAATGTATATATATTCATCTTATTAGAACCGCTGTTTTTTAGATCTTAACATCTAATAATAAATGATTTAATAATTTATTTCTTCTATTATCCTCTGTTGACCTAGAATTACTGCACTTATTTAATTTATTCATTTATGTTCGAAGAAACGAGAAAATGTATTATTATTGTTTCCACTATTTATAACATTCATTTACATTTAAATATATTAAACGCATTGTTTGTGATAGAATCTTTAATTTAAATTCCATTTTATATTTAAAATGCGTTAATTTTACTGATTATACTAATGCTTCAATTATTAGTATATAATTTATAATGCTGTAAATATATTAAATTAAAGATAAGTGAAGCAAAATTGATACACAAACAGATATTATGAATTTTTAGATAGACCGTAATTAATCTTAAAGGGATCAAAACAAAGTACAGTATAACTAGGAATTAAATGAACTCGGGATCATCAAATGAAAACTTTATTATTTTATATTAAATCCTATAGTATATTTCTAAAAAAGTTTTTGAAATTTTTTAAATATTACAATAGATATTATACCCGATTGTTTAAAGAGAAACATTCAGCACGATTTCTTATAATAAATCTTTATGGATTTATAATAGAAACAATGAAAATGCAGTATATCCTTTATGAAATGTATTTTCTACACTTTTTCTTTAAATTTTTAGAGCTATCTTTTCTTCGCCATATTTGCTAATAAGTGAGATATTTCAGTAAATTTTTATTTTGAGAAGTAATGAATATTAAAATTAATGAACCGAATTAAATTAGTAAAAAATATCCTAAGAGGAAACATCCTTCAAAATTACTTTGTATTATATATTCAACTTTTAATGTCCGGAGCTATATCAATTAATACAAGGATTTAAATTTTGGACATGATCACATAGCACAAAAACATACGCAAAATAAAGATCATATTATAAAGATCAATTAACAAAAAGCATGAAAAATTATTTGAATGTTTAGCATAAATAAAGAAAGAGCCGAGAAAGGGAAAATAAAAGAGAGTATTCGTTTAAATAATCTAAAATAAAAGAAACCCACAATCATATCTAAAACAGCAACATTACTTTCAATGCGATTATTACTTAAATAATGATTAAATGTTTTTACTTTCATTCATATAAAATTGTTCACATGCATATTTCGTATACTACTAAAAAAAGTGAAAAAAATAAATCATGATACAAATTTTTCTGAAAATTTAATGTGCATTAAATAAACGAGCTATATTTTGAAATATTTCAACATAATTGGAGGATATTTAAGTAGAATGTAAACACTCTAGCAGAAATTGATCCCATACTTTAACAAAAACACTAAAGCAAATTCTTTGTAAAAATTGTTTTTAATTGTTTGAAAATATTTATATTAATTGTTAAATGAGAATAATCAATAGATAATTAAGAAAAATATCCATTACATGTATTAATACATGATTGAAATTTAATTCCCTTAAAAATGTTTAAATATTCAATAAACTATGTTTTCGTTAAAAACTATTTTATTAAAACTGTATCAATTAATTTTTCAAAATAATTATATTAAAAAATGCAAAATAATTGAGATTAAAATAAAATTTTAAATTATTAAAAATGTTAAGTTGCATAATTATTACACTTTAAAAGTTAATGGAAAAGTATAAAATGTGAAGATAACTAGCAAATATATTTCCACATTTTCAAATTTAAATTAAAGTAGAATAATACTTAATGCAAATAAATATGTATATCAGTCATAAAAAATTAAATATGTGGGGAAAAATTGACCTGATTAATTAAAAACAAAACAAAAAAACAAGGATAAGTTTACGATCAAAACACGAAAAAATTCCACTAAAATTTGAATTTTTCTTTGGAAATATGAAAATAGCGAACGTACCTTCAGTTCCTTTTTCTATGGAATGCATGAGGAAAAATCTCTTTTAAATGTATTGGAATGTTTTCTGAGCTTTTAAAGCTGAACGCAATAAGCTAAAAAGTGCATAACGTAGTAAAAGTAGTAGTACATAGGAAAAAATAGTAAGGTAGAGTAATAAGAATGTTAACAAAAATTTGCCGTATTGCTCTGAGAAAATTTTAATTTTATAAACTTCGAAACTTTATTTCAAAATTTCGACGTACATTATAGACACTTAGTTAATAATTGAATAAACACCTACTTGCGTCTGCTTATTTAGCGAAATATTTTCTTCTGTATAGTGTTGCCAAAAAGATACGTTTAATGATATTAATGAAAAATCGTACGTGATTTAATAATTGAATTCTTAAATTAAAAGAACGTCTTAAACTCAAACTATTAATATCCAATTTTTTTTGGGGGGGGGGGAGGAGAGAATCGCAAAAAACCCTCAAATTTCTCGCAAAAGAAATCATTATAATATACTAATATTTATACAAATATGTTGCCTTTATTTCCGTTATTCGATGGAAGTTAAATTGCTTGATTTTTGATTAAATTTGCACTTACAAGAAACATATTTCACAGAAAAGACACTAAAGTATGATTTTAACACAGAATTTTTCGAAATTTAAGTATGGGAAAGAACCTAAATATTGAATCTCATAAGATTTTGTTTATTTTGATTTTCAAACACTTCAAAATTCTAACAGTTATATAAATTCTATTTTCATTTAAGAAATTACTTTATTCCGCCACATAACTGAACTGTATTCAAGAATTATAAAAATAGAAAAAAAAATGATTTATCTTAAATCTTTTCATATAGTCGGATTATATGACGGAATAATTAAAAAAAAATCCATTTAAAATTTTGAAATGCAAAAAATAATTGAAATTGTCTATTCTCACACAGTAGCATTAATAATAATTTTAATAATTCATATTTCTTATTTATAAACGAAATCTTCAGATATAATAAGACCGGCTTTATAAAGTAAAATAATCGAATTTAACAATACTTAAATCAAATTTCAAATCCATTCAATACAATGCAACTTCAAAATATTTTAAAGTTTTTAATATATAAAAGCTGGAATTTTGGGCATTTGTGTAACCTCAAAGACTGTTATTGAGCGATATTTATTTCATCGACTAAAATTTCACAACATATGCTATTTCACTAATCGAAATCAAATTATAAAGAAAATCTCTAGTAGTATTAATAAAACTCATTCGGTTTCTGTACTTTGCTCCATACCAACATATTCAAATATTGTACTCAGCAGTACACATATATTGTACAATACTATATGATATTAAATAATATTCGCAGTATTGTACAATATATTTAAATATTGAGTAATAAATATATTATTGCATAATATTTTGTAACATGCCTTGCAACTTTGGTAGTTAATGATTATGCTGTGTCATACAGAAGACGCATTTATATTTCGCGACGTAATTGTTCAAGCTATACATGCTACTAGGCATTGTTAAATTAATGTCGACGTTATGCAAGAAATATTTAATTAATTATGTAGAAAACCCATAATTAGACACATTGAGGTATTTATCTCGTTCGTTTACTGTGTTGAAATTATGGCTTTTATGATCTTAGGAACAGTGTGTTATAAGGCGCATCTATTAATAAACTAGTCAATTAAGTTTCACAGTTGAGTACATTTTTGCTGCTTGGAACTTAGTATGGTAATGATTTAGTTTAGATCCTTTTTAATACCTTCATCAAAATGTCTATGCTTTAATATGGCATACATGTTTACACAGAATAATATTTATGCATTATTTAGTTACTATAAATATTGTACTGAATGTAATAAAACAATAAGAAATTGACCAATTATACTTAACAAAATCTTAATATAATTTTAATATTTTAAAATTCACAGAATTTGTAATTGTCAAATATATATATATATATATATATATTTGGTAACTAGGCTAATAACATTCTTGTAATTGATAAAACCTTCAATTCAGCAGCCCTAGGTAGTTGTCTAAAGTGCCTGGTGGAAAATCCACTACTTTTTTTTTTAATAAAGAAAAACAGAAAGAACTTAGGTCCAAATTAGAGAATTCGAGAACCCTTCCAGGGCATTCTACAAATATTAGAAATCCCCCTCGGAATTACTGATATCCGTAAAGCGTTTTAAAATTCCATATTATAAATTCTTCATTATGGTTGAAATCTATTTAATTTTTAACTGCTTTATTTTCTTCTTAATGCAATACTCGAAAATTATCATTAGTATTGCTTTACGCTGAAATTTGACACTGAGTTTATGGAAGAGATTTTGAAAACAACGCTAGGGCTATTTTGGGACGGACCTCGTAATTCTGAACAGCTGTCAGATGACGAGGACAACACCCGAGCTGGTACCCACTTCCCAAACTTCTACACCACAACAGCTGGAGGGAGGTAGGCTTCGATGGATTTAACGTGCACCAGACCCACTTACACGACGGTTCTTCGATTTAATCGGGTCTCGACCTTTTCACCAGGTCACCGCGGCTCCAACACATTTGAAGAAATATTTCAGCATGGATCAAAAACCGGAAAATATAATTCCTGTCGCTTCAGTATTAAAATATGAAGTTAACACAATATTACTGCGAGTGTGTTTTGCTGTATAAGCGTTTCAATAATAAAATGAAAACAAAAGCCCAAAATTCCGCATTATCACCACACATGCTTTCTGACATTTGCTTTTAAAAACTCCTTTTCTCAGAGCAATAACGGCAATGAATATTTAGTGAAGGGTGTGAAGTAAGAGAGAGAGACAGAGACAGAGAAAACACACAAAAGAGAAGACACTGTAAACAAGTGACATGCAGTGAAGATATACTAACTGAAGGGACAGATAGAACACGAGAAAATAGAAAAGTGTACATAAAAGTAGTAGACGAAGGCTGTGTTATATTACCTATCGAAACTATGCACACAACTGTATAGAAGATTAAACATGGCTGGAAGATATAAGATAGTAAGATACATAATTAGAAATTAGATTCTCGCCAAAGAAAGTTTATGCTCAATATTAAAAATATAATTTTTCAAATTATTATTATTATTGTAATTAATGAGAGATACAGGATGTTCCGAAAAATTCACACACGTGATAATTCACTTGATTTGCAGTCCTTTTAAATTTGGACGATTATAGAACAAACATTTATCAAAAAAAGTTGTTCCAAAAATATGATTGAAATCAATCTTTTATTGCTTTTTAAAACTGTAATTAAGGTGAAAAAATTCTTAGGAGAGATTTGAGAATAACTATCTATGATATTTTCTAACATTCGAATTACTTGACATTATTGCGCAGTTCAGTTCCAACTAATTTATGATTGCATTGTTTTGGAAATGAATATCCTGATTTTGGACAATGATTAGATGACAAGGGTGATACCTGAAAACTCGAATCACACAAATGTGAGAATGTTTGACCCAAGATGGCAAACTTAAAAGGCATCTGATTTATAAATAGTCCAAATTTTGGAGGAATTTCAGTGATTATCCAAAAATAGCTCATTATGATATAGAAAAGGAATTTTGAATCTTTAATGCCGAATCCCCCAAGAAAAATATTTTAAAAAATCATGGTTTTTAGGGTAAATTAATGAGAGATATCTGATACACTCAAAACAGGTATATTTATTTTCTTTCTACTTTCAAAATAAAAAAAAAAAGAAAACTTGGCATTCATCCACAAAGATAATATCAGTTGAAATTCAGTAGTGTTAAGTGCTTTCAATTAGCAGAATAACAAAACGGCTTGCAATAAATTTAAAATACAGTTTATCTAATTATTCTGTAACATTAATGCAGACAAATCATTTATTCACTACTTCCTGTTATAGTAGTTAAAATCGGAGAATATTGTGTCGAAACAATATGAGCTGCAACACTAAATTAATTGAAACTTGCTTTTAAAATCCATAATATGCATAGCAAAAGGTACATGAAAAAAGGGGGTGGGGGAATGTTCCTATACTCATATTGGGTCGTGGAACCCGAAACTCCTCCTTCAAAATAGGAAATATTGCAAACTGTCATTCTTTCAGCTTAATTTTGTCTGTTTCTATCTTCTTTCTAAATTGTTTTTCTTGACTTCATTTGGTTATCTTATTATTAAATAGAATTCAAGCATAGGCATGTTGTTTTTCACAATTGATAGAAATGACAAATCTTGAAATAGTTTTCAGGATATGACTTTCAACCTTGGTGAAAGAATTAATGATTTATATATACCTGTGAAATATTCTGATCAAAGCCATCACTTAAATATAAATTTCTTTTAATATATCTAGATCAGAAAGATATTAAATGCAATAAAATGGCAAATGTGTAGAAGTGGTTCGATTGAAAACTCTCCCACGTTGTACACTCAATTTAAGTGTATTTTCAATAAAAAGAAACTTTCCGAGATTTTTTTTTCTTTCAAATTTTAGTTTTTATCTTATTTTACATGAAAGGAGAGAAAATCTAGCGAATTAATAGCTGTGAAAATGTGCGATCATTTTCTTGGGACACCCTGTATATATATATTTGTTTTTAAAGAACATATACATTTATACGAAAATAAATCACTGAATGGTGAGTTTTTAAGAATATTTGTTTATTATCGATGCAATGAAAATGACAGTTAACTTTAATCAACATCTGAACATAATACACATGTGCTTATTTTATGTAAAGAGCATTTTGTTAGTGAAAATTTATAAATAAATCAGTAGAAATTGATTTAAAAAGTCATTTGAGGTGAAATGAGTTAGTAAAAAGAAGGGAAAACTGGATAATATTTTAGTTGAAGAAAAGTGATCTTTCTAAATATTATATATTCTGGTGGTTTATAAAAATATTGTCTCTTTTCTCCTCTTCCTAATCCTTCAGTAATATAAATAATTTTAAAAAAAAGAATTTAAAATTTTCATAAACATGTTTCAAAAAATTAAAATTCGAATAGAATAAATCTTAGTAACGAGAATGATCAGAAAAAAATTCTACTTACGAGTCTATATTTTCCTGGTTTTTAGGAGTAGTTGATAAACAGGAAGTACTCCTTCTAGAACCAGCTTTTAATCTACCAATTTTCATGTGTATTCGACCCATCGTTGTCTAGAAAAAAAGAGTTATTATCTTAAGAAAGTGAAGTATAATACATTAATAGCCAGTAGGTATGAAATATTATAATACAGCACACAATAAAATTCCAAAATCTTTATTATTAAAAAAGATAAATGAGTGATTGTGTGTTTTTTGGCACTTTACAGGTATGCCGTTTGACTTACAGCTATCAAATGTGGCACATACAGATTTTGGAAGATGAGAATGTGCGTCACAGAGATTTATTTTTCAAATTTTAATTAATTAACAATTAGTCAAAAATTTAACGTCTCTCGAAATGTTACAGCACGTTCCATAAATTCCGAAATGTCACAGCACAAAAATAATTTTTTCATTTTAAAATTAAAAAATTTATCCTTTCAATAATACCATTTTTTAAATTTTTAACTGACCTGTAAAAAAGTTTTAAGCATATTTTACAACAATATATTTCACCGTATGAGGGAAACTCAAAGCGTTTTCATTACTATTACTATTATTCCTTTTCCATTGTTAGCGATAACAGCATTATAGACCTTTTTCAAAGCCCTTCTTAATCAGGGAACCATACGGGAAGGCAGCAAAACCCAAGCACGTCTCTCAATTTACAGTTTTCATCAAAATAAGGTTTCTTGGGAATAGTGGACATTCAAATAAGAAGAAAAAAAAATGGATGAAAATATCTTTTCATTGTTTCATCACCTAAATATATCATTACGAAAATTCCGTAAACTCAGTAGTGGGCGTATGGTGACACAGTTAACAGGCTTCAATAACAAATAACGACATTTATTAGCACGAAGGTATGAATACACATCAAACGACAAGACGGTCAAACACAGCCACAGTTTATCCCATTACAATGTAAGAATTAAAATTAAAAAATATAAGCAATAGTTAAACCGAAATAGAATTACTTCGGAAATTATTCCTGTTACAAAACTGCATTCATTTCTTAAAAGAAAATATTTTATAACTTCAATTTTGCTATGTAACTAAAAATGGCACTATATATTAAAAAATGCTTGTAAAAAGAAAAAAAAAATGTCGTATAATTTTTTAATAAAATATTTGCATTAAAAATATTTTTACGTAATTGTTTTTTAAAAATTAGCACGAAATTATCCTAAACTGTTCTTCGGTCTTTGGCTATTTTTTTTAGAGCTGAAAATTCTAGAAGTAAAGTTGACTGGAGTACACAGATACAGAAAATGATGGATTTGTGCAATTTGTGGTCCTAGGCAATTAATAAATTCATAATATTTTATGATACAGCTAAAACAATATTATACAATTCATCTCATGAAGTTTTATCCTAGATGCTCACAGAAGTGTACAGAGAAAAAATAATTAATGAGAAACAATTCCTACTTTCAGGACAGCAGCAGCATGCTCTTGGGTGGCTGTTTTCAAATCTTGACCATTTACTTCCAAAATCTGATCGCCTTGTATCAGTCGGCCGTCTGCCTCCGCAATACCTCCTTTAACCTAAAAGAAATTTCAGGAGATGAATTGTAAACTGAAATGTCATAAAACCGTTTGCTTATTTTTTAAAAATCAGTTTGAAATAATTGGATTCATAAGATAAAGCTGAAAATTTCAAAATTATAAGAGTAAAATATTATTAAAAGATACATATTAATAGATGAGTTTTAAAATATCAAAATTCAATGAATGAAAATTTAAAGAAGCTTTATTATCAAAAATAGAATTTAAATATAATACTTGATTCAACTTCAACGTTATCAAAGAGTAAATGTGAGAAGTTTCAGGTACCATATTATGTCCCAAAGATATTGCTTCCATGAATACAAGAGCTAGAAACTTGATAAGATCAATTGCTTTGAATTAAAATTTAATTTCTGCTTTAAAACTCACAAACAGAACAGAATTAAAAAAATTTGGTAGACAAAAAAATGGTCCCATAGTAAATTGATAATTAGTATTAAAAGATAAGTGTCCTGGAGTTCATGCATTCAAGGTTCTTAACGTCCAGACATTACAGGTGAATAGAATAATGGCATGGCAATGAGATTACTCAGTAAGTGAAGCTAGTTCCAGCAGGCTTAAGTTAAAATTTCCACCAGAAATCAAAAGACTTCTTAAAATTAAGAATATATCCTTACATAAATAGATGCAAGGCATTCACAGATAATATAAGTTTGATCAAGAGGAGAATTTCGTAAAAACAACATATCGAAATTTCTCCCTTCCCCTTCCAGAAATAATTTTTCAAAAATTTAAAAATTATGTAAGGTTATGGTATAGCCATTATTGCGTCGATTGAAATACATAACTGAATTACATGTACATATATGAGAATACATTTAAATACTACTGAAAGTATACATCTAATTAAAATTCAAATTTTTCATAATGAAGTAAGTTGGCATATTTTCTAATATTCGTAAAGATGAGCCTTTATGTTGTAGGATGAATTTCACTCACTACTTCTGATATGAATACACCGGGTCCATTTTTCCGCCCCACTATGCTCAGACCCAAGCCTCTTCCGGGTTTCTTGTAGAGTTCCACGTCCAGTGTTTCGAAGGCGTCCTCCTCATGGCTTTGGCCCTCCTCTCTGTACACCACCATCTGAACGAGGTTCGGTGTTTGCCTCAATACTGTGATGGCGTGCTCGTGAAGAGCGTCCCTCAAGTCTTCTCCGTTCACCTGCAAGGGAATGCAAACACTGTTACAATGCACTCACACGGAACGAAAGTGAAATACAGCATTTTATTTTAATAACTCATATAAATCAATGCTAAAATATTATTTTTTACTGACCTGAAATGGCAAATTGAGATAAAATATTTTGTTAAATTGAAAATAGATAAAAAAAATTTCTCTAATAAACTAGGCATTTCACTACCCAATTAACCAATGGATTGATTTTTTTTTCTTTTAAGGTCAAAGAAATAAGCATGCATCTGTTCATTGCCAGTGTTGTCATACAATGGTGCAGCACTCGCATGTTGATAAAATTACATGTCAACTCGAATTGATGCTTAACATAAGTAAAAGAATTTTATTTAAAATTGTATGTTAAATCCATCTTTAAACTAAAATAGTCAGAAATTCGGAAATTGAAGGACTCAGAAGTCAAATACTAAATAATAATATCAATGAAAAATAACATACGAAATATAAATAAAAAGTACTGAAAACATTTTCAGCAAATTTCACTTCAGAACTTTATATTGATCTAAAGTTATTAGTAGGAGATAAGTAATATACGTAATTATCATATATTTGTACTCTCTTTCACATAAGTTTCAACCTTAGCAGAAGTACTAATTGCTTACTCACTTCCCTAAGTTGGCAAATGAGGCCTCAGTGAATAAAAATAAATCCACGAATTCGATTTCATCTTATAAAGACACTCAAAATCATAGTATTTCCTCACAAATTTAAACTACATTTGCAATAATACTTTTTATTATTCCCCTTGTGACAAATTTTATTTTTTTACTACCCCCTCCCCCCCTCAAAAAAAAAAAAAGAGAAAAAGTATATATAAAAAAGCGTAACAGATGGGTTAGAATTTTTTTCGCCCGATGTAGTGATTAGATAAAAATGAAAATGAAGTATACAAGAGACCCACACAAGACTCGAACATTTTGAGAGTTGAAATAATATTTTTATAAAACGATTATCTCCACAGTAAATTTTTTTTAAAAAAGAGAAAGAAATTATTTTTTTACAAGAATATATTTAGAAGTTTTAAAATTTGATTTGATTTGTTTGGGGTTTTCTGGCGCAAGAGACATGATGTTGACCATGCTGCGCCAAACAATAGGTAAAATTATATCATTTTGAAACAGTCATCGAAGGGAATGTGAGGAGAATCTCTAAAATATAATCAAGATTTTAAAAAATGAATAAAACTTTATTAAAAACAGAAAGAGTTGGACATGAGATATCTTATCAAGCAAGAATGATAATAGAGTGTAAGACTTTTGAAAAAAAAAAAAAAAAACGCTAGGCATTGAAATTTGGGCAATCTGACAATATATGTTGGGCATACATTTGACAATGACAGCTCGAATACAGAAGTGGTTGTTCACTTTTTAAATTCGATAATTTAAAAGATGATTTTAAAATTTAAATTTAAAATAATTTAAAAATTAACTAGCAACTAAATAATTTATTATCTAAAATTTAATTAGATAATTTAAATTTAAAATTCGATATTATTATTTTAAGGAGAAAACTAGTTTTATTCTATACAGAAGCATGAGAAATTCAAATATTATCCATAATTACTGGTTCATGAATGATTATTAATCCTCAATTATTATAATTTAAGATTCAATTTATCTCCTAAATTATTTATTAAGAACTATAGAATTATTGCAAGAAGTAAATTGACTATCAAATGAATTTATTTCCATGCTACGTTATTCCACTCCGTTACTCTAATTGGGTAACTTAATGAAAAATAGTTCAATAAAAATCTCACTTTTTCGCGAAAACTGACAATTTTAAAACAAATCGAAAATAATATATTGCATACTCAAGATATTAATCATTGTACTGACTTTTAACAGAACCACGGTACTTTTTATTCTTCCAATGCTACTGAAATGCACTGTGTATAATAATGAAAGGAAATACCTCTAGAATTTGATCCCCAGGCCACAATCGGCCGTCTAAGGCAGCTGCTCCATCAGGATAGACTTCGTGAATGATGACTGCTCCCTAACAATAAATAAAATACATTTTACTTTATAATATACACATATTTTTATACAATTAAGACAAAATGTGCAGTAATAAAAATTAAAATCCTAATTATGTATAAAAAATGCGTAGTTAGTAATCGTTAATCAAATTTAACAAGATAACTATTCTATTTTTGTACATTTAAATATAAAATAAAATATTAATGTATTTAAAAGTTACGAAATAAAAGTTCCGATTTCATTTAAGGATGTATACATTGAAATCGCTTAGTTTTTACATTGGAAAGATATCCTTTTAAAGACAATATTTATGATTTTAACATTAGGCATTATATTTATGTCTTATTTATTTTATTATTGTCATGTTACGACATAATATTTAATTCAGATAACCTATTTTCTTTTATTATTAACCTATTATTAAGATAACGTATTTATTATTATAGGTAAGTTATTTATTAAAGATAACCTATTTTAGCCTACAAAAAATATTAATTTTTTAAAGTCTAAAGAGCCTAGTGGCTTTCAATAAAACTATCTCGATCGTAATGCGTGTATATATCGTATGAATATAAAAAAAGTATTCATAAGATATTGTATGCACAGTATAATAAGAAATAAAATTCAAATGACTTTTCTTTTGTTTTATCTTTTCTTGTTAAAAACATGGTTGCTGTTTTTTTTCTCAGGATATATTTACATTATTGCTACTGAAACAAATTAATAATGATTCTTTGTTTCTTGATCATTTTCAAGGTCATGAAAATATTTGAGTTAATAAAATTCGTAGAAAAAGATAATTTCAAACTATACAAATTAATTAACAAATTTCCAGCTATAAAAGTAAGCAGTTTTTCAGTTCTGTTTTTAAGTCTTTCTCTTTCTCATCCAAAGAGGTCATGAAAACAAATTTTCTTATAAATATGTTCTGAAATTTTATATTATTGAATAAATGATCAGAACAGAAAACAAATAATTGGTTATGCAAAGCTTAATATTTATTGCGATAAGCCAATATTCAATTGTCATGTACTTAGAAATTATTTCATACTTTTTCATTTTTCAAACATGTTAAATAAACTCGCAAAGATAAATATTATGTAAGCCATGAATTAATACCATGAAAAACAATAAAACGGCATAACATCAAATTAAATTTAGTTGAAAGTATAATTAAATCTCACAGATTCTGTATTATTGCTTATAATTTAAAGAAATGCGTAACCTATAAGCAAGTATTTTTAAACTGTTTGAAACATGTATTGCCTGAGCAAAATTCCACGTTCTCAATAACAAACAAACAAATAAGTAAATTCATATCGATCTATAAAGCATTATTTAAAATTAACTTGTTTGCAGATATTTAAATTATTAGACTACAATAAATACGAGATAACTTCTTTGCAAAAAAATTAAATCTTGTTTGCTAATGAAACGCGTCAAAATTCAACGAAAGAATTAAAAACAGTATCAACTCTAATTAAACAAGGAAAAAAAATCTGATGAGAAATCTAAAAAAATTCCCATATGACTGAATTAAATTTAATCTCATTAAATGATTTTCTGCTTATTTTAAAAAGCTTCAAAATAAAATAGAAAAGAGTTTCTGTAATGCAATGCTAATACTTTAATCTTTTCTCTGACTGAATATACGATGTAGGTAGAAAAAAATAATTATGCATATCTTTTACTATTTTTTTTTGGCAAATATTTCACAGCTTGAAAACTAACCTTTATCCTTACGTTTTCGAGGATATAGCTTAAGATTTTTACTTTTTTATTTTTAATTCTGCATATTAAATTATAATATTCATTCATCAACGTTTCATAAAAAAGATTTTTGACTTTAAAAAATCTTTCAGTAAAACTTTATTGAGTTCCTTTAGAGAATTCGAGCAATGAAAGCTTATACTGATATTTTCTAAGTTAATATATCAAAAAAGGGACATTGAGATCAGAAAACGAATGAAAAACAAAATTATTACAATTTAATACGAATTTAATTCAGGAAATTTCAGACTAGGATTATTTGCTTCTGAAATATTGGCAGATGTGAGCATTTTAAATGCGAGCTGCGACAAACCATATTATTACCTTGTAACATTACCATTATAACTTTATTACAAACTATAAAAACAGAAAAATGAAAAGATTTGAAGAGATTTTATATTCTAGCAAACGCTCCTATACAAAAATAAAAACTTATATATTAGTTTTTTAAAATAGTATTACAGTATGATATAGTATTATTTGATAAAATGACATTGTCAAGAATTTGCAAACAACGCAGAGAGTATTTGCTTTATACGTAATTTATACTAATAATAAAGACGTGTGTGTGTGTGTGTTGGTGCTATACAGGCTATACCATTTGGCTATACTATTTTTCCGCATTAACTTCCGAAAATATAACAACACAAAACTGATTTTTATAACATCTTAAAGCTCAAAAAATAATGTTTCCAATGATATCAATGCTTCAATCTATAAATTAATTTTCTATCTTTAATAAATTCTTTAAAAAATATTTTAATTATATTTACCAATTATTTATTTCGCTCAAAGTGAAATAAAATTTAACTTGCCCAAGCATTTTGTGAAAACGCGGGAAAAATGAGCTTTTATCAGCTCATTGCCATCCCACTCAAAATGAAACATTAAATTAATTCTTAGTGCAAACTAAACCTAAAAAAGTGTAATGTTCAACACGTGTTTGTATGAAATGAAATAAATAAAAAAATGTGATATTTTCTATCAAAGAAATAAATACAAAAAAAAAGTTTTCTCTGACGTTTTAAAATAACTATATATTATTAATTCAATAATTCAGTTTTATTTAAGGTACACATAGTTTAATACTATATAAAGGATATCCGCTCTAATCAGAGCCCAACAGCCAATTTGTAAAACTTTATTAATTTGCGTATATATCTAATAAAATGATCTAAATGAAATAAATAATTATATTTTATGTAATTTAATCAATAAATGCTCTTACGAATTACAAAATTTAAAATTTTATACAGATCCGTGTTTTGTGAGTTATATTTAATAAAATATTGCTGAGATACTAATATTTTAAATAAAAAGTTCCAATCTTTTGCAATTAAAACTGATTGAGTTATGCAAATTTAAATGTATCTATTCTATAAAAACACGCGATTTTAGACCTCTCCATCAACCGTCTTGAAGTAAATACTCCCTTAAAGACTTGGATTCTGACCGAGAGAGATTCCGAGACGGATTGTCTGAAATAATGAACTTTTTTGATTTTTCCAAAATAATGATATTTCAAAGCTTTATAACTGAATCAGGTTTGATCACAGAGGATTAAAACGTTAGATTGTTAAGGACCAAGGCCGTCAATATGATTTATAGGATTGAAAAACGGCACAAAATTTTGACATCATAATTGCTTTCAGAAGTCCATTTATTGATTGAAATAAAATATTATTCATCGCAGTTACATCTTTTTGAAGGTAAAACTTAATTTTATGATAAATCAGAGAAATTTGATATACGTAAGATTACAATGCTAAAGAATTCGATTTTCTGTAGTCTTTTTTGTAAAAAAATGTGCTTGGTTTCAGTAAAAACGTTTTCGGAAGTATTGAAGTTTTATCTCTTCTATTCCAAATTCAAATTTAAATCTTCCGGCAACTAACAGCAAATTAAAGATATATTTAGTACAATGAACAAAATTTCGTAAAGCTTCTATAATAATATGAGTTATGTGATGAAATATGAAGCTTAAAAATATTGTACTGAAGAAGCTATTAAGAGACCCAGCTACATAAGCATTTAAATGAAAATTTTAGTGAGCATTAATCTTAGCGAAACAGCTGGTCGCCAAAGGGGACTAGTATTTTATATAGAAAGGATTAAAAAAATGATATATATATATATATATATATATATGAATATGTTTTAACTCTTAGTGACGCTGGGTATGTCAACTATTATTTCTTATAAATATAAAAATATTTTTATGCACAAAGTTTCTTACCGTCTGCAATTTTACTTTTACTAACAAATGGTATTTTAAATCAGAATAAATGCAATGTATCTCTTTGACAGGGAATGAAACTGCTTGTTTGCCATAATATTTTTTAGTCATATCAAATGACAAAATGATTTTTTTTAATTAATGCATTCCATATTATCATTTGATAATTTAAAAAGTCAATAATTCGGACGAACAAGTTGGTCGCCAAAGGCGGCTAGTAATTAAATGTGAATATTTTTCAGTCACATCAAATAACAAAATGATTTTTTTAATAAATACATTCCATATTAATCATTTGACAATTTAAAAAGACAATAATCTGGACGAACAAGTTGGTCGCCAAAGGCAGTTAGTAAATAAATATGAATATTCTTCAGTCACATCAAATAACAAAATGATTTTTTTAATAAATGCATTCCATATTGAACATTTGACAGTTTAAAAAATCAATAATCTGGACGAACAAGTTGGTCGCCAAGGGCGGCTAGTAATTAAATAATGTTACGAAACACAGGAGTCCTTGTATAGTATGGTATAGTTCAAGATGCGAAAAGTTTCTGCCCTCATGCATAAAAACAGGAATTTGTTTAAAGAAGAAAAAAAAAAGACTCACCAATGGCGTATCCGATCCTCCAACTATGCTAAGACCTAGTCCAATCTTTTCTTTGGTGATTTCTATCGTCGTCTCCTTCCCGGGTTTTATTTCACATTTCTTGGGGTCCGGCTGCTGTTCGTCCTCCTCTTGAAAAGAGAGACCATCGTTTCCATTAGCTTCCTCAGCGGACGACGAAACAATGACTTCAGAGATGACCGCCGCGGAGGAAAGGGGAGCAACGGAACAGTTAAAAGTGCGAGTTTCTAAAGGTTTTGGCATCGTCACCAAGGCAGGCACATTTTGACCGGATGATTTGGTAGATGAGAGGAAGGAGGGTTTGGGAGGTGGCAGAGGTGGAGGACCTGTGCAAAATATTACAAAAAAAAAAAAAAAGAAACGGTAAGTGATGTAAATAAAGAATAATGTAAAGATGAAGGTATCGTCATTCTAGGGGGAAAATATCTTCTAAAAATTTAGAGTACCTGTAGTGTTTTTAATAACGTATTAATTAAAAGTTCAAACAAGCTGGAAAATAGTGAAAGCTTCCTCATGGGCATAGTGTACATAGGAGGCAGAATATTGCGATACTCTATATAAGAAAGATATATATGTGGTTGAAAATTCATATAAAAGTTCTATGGGAATGTTGATAATGAAGCAAGTAAAAAAACTCTTTCGTTTGGGTCAATAAGTCTATGGCGTTTCAATGAAAATGATATATTAGATTGAAACACAGATGTGGATAGTAAATATGAAGGTATTAGCACATAA
The DNA here is from genome assembly GCA_026543865.1 of Argiope aurantia. Taxonomy (NCBI): domain Eukaryota; kingdom Metazoa; phylum Arthropoda; class Arachnida; order Araneae; family Araneidae; genus Argiope; species Argiope aurantia. Next base: position 418,327 of record JAPMOR010001042.1, read on the forward strand.
AGTCTGTTATTAATATTTTTGAACCGTAATCGGATGGCGAAGATAATAAAAACTAAATTCGAATACTAATAATTTGAAGATGTTTCGTTCCTGCTTAAATATTTTAAATACGTTAGGTGCATATATACAGAGGGTTCTCGATGTCAGTGACAGATTCTAGAGACATGTTTCTTCGATTATTTCATTCCAAATAGGAGAATAACTGAACATTTCCAAGAGGATATTACCTTCACTTTGCCATCTTTATCAAGAAATGTTAGCCAAATTAATCTAACTTGGCACGATTTTCACTTGATTTTGAATCAACTATACCGCATTTTCACAAATGTACTTATTGCGAAGAAAACCATTAATTTCCTTTCTGTCCATTCCCCGATGCTCTATATCGGTTCGAAACAGTTTATGTCATATACTCACATTTCATTCAACAGTGCTTTCAGTGTTTTCTTTCTTCTACTTTCGTCCAAACAAATCTTTATGAAATACCACATTCTCATATTTTTACACCCATTTTTTCAATCTAATACTCTAGCCATAAAACGTAGCATTTTTTCATATAGTATTTAATTTTTACTATTTACAGTCTTTTTGTCTAATACTGGAAATAAGGAGATATTTGAATTCATCAAATATTTAACTTGTATCTTCAATATATAGCTGAAAAGTGACGAAATCAAATGAGGATGGAAAACATAATATATTCTTGTTTTAAAATGTCAAATGTGTAACAGACGAAAATTATTTATATCAATATATGACGCACATACATCGATTTGCAATTATTTTTCTGCATCCAGAAATAACATTCTAAATCAATAAGGACACATTAAATCGTTTTACTTCTTTCGACTTGATCGTTCTTAGTATAATAAAAAAACACACGGAGAGTGGGGGGGGGGGGCACTTCAAAAATGAGGATGAAAAGCTGCCTGTATGATGGTTGGTTCTCGCCAACCTGATGGGTACAGAAAAAGGTGGGGTTTGGTTGCCTTCCATTGATGATGGGTCCTGTCTGCCATGAGGAGGGTTGTACCGTTACCGGTGGTGGCCTCAATTATAGCTCCCGTCATTGTTGCTGTCGCGGTGGTTCAGTCATTCAGTTTTATCAGTGTGCCTTTTGGCAGACCGAAGAAGTCAATGTGTAATTAATATTATACCAACATCATAAATAACTGATGTGCCAGGCGCAATGTGAGTAAATCTGGCTAGTCTATGTAACCCAACTAATCCAATTGTTAGTTTTGTCACCGAAATTCAAAGTTTGGATGCTGGAATAGCCTGCCGAAACCCACTTTTTTAACGAAGAAAGTTAACATAAGATCTTTAACCCTCCCTGCTAGATATGAGGAATATTTATGTTAGGAAGATTCAAATTCTAAGAATTATACGATGTAAAAAATTTAAACCTTCAGGTTTAGATCCTCTCTCCCCCCCCACCTCCATTTATTTGACGCTGTGGAGATTAAAGTGAAGTAAGAAATTTAGAACATTTTTATAACAATAAAAAAAAAAGAAAAAATAATTTATCTGGAATCATCTGTGAGTATAAGAATCTAATACATACATTTAAATACGTTGAAAACTTAACCATTGAAATTTAGAAATGACAAAAATATTATAAAACAACATTTATTTTGGAAAACACAGGAATAAACATATATATAGAAATATAATTTGCTTTCCAGCATACTTATTAAATACAAATTAAGTATTGTATTGTAAGGGAAATAACTGACAATAAATATACAGCAATTATAAGCTTGCACAAATACAAGTCAATGAACGTTGTCAAAACAAAGTAAGGAGACAATATTGAGTAACGAATTTCATGATCAATGTTACTAATTGCTGTTAAAATAAAATTTGACAAAACGATCTAGAAATGTAAACCAGCAATTCCATGTTTAGAGAGTAAATGATATTTAGAATTTAAGAGTATAGAAATTAATATAGAACTAATATGGTTCCTAATATTAAACAACAAAGCTATAAATTAAGAACCACAAAATTATTGCATTAGTTAAGAACAATAAACAGGAATAGGAATTCCTAAAATATTGCATTCAGCATAAATGCTGTTGTTTCTTTTTTTGATTACTGAGACTATATTTCGTTTTTATAAGAAAATACATTTTTTAAAGTAAGCTATACTATTATTTTTAAAGCATTTAAGTAATTAAATTGTCCAAATTTTCAAATCTTATTGTGTCATTTTCCATCAAATTTTTGCTGTGTCCAACTTAGTTCTACAACAAATCATGGGACCTATATTTATGGACAATATTTTGTTTACACACACGCACACAGGAAAATCTTTACAAAGGTACTGCAACATTTTTTTTTTAAATAAAAGAATAAGTAAGTTTCTTTACAATTTTTTTAAGCAGAACATAATAGTTTTAGAATAGATAAAATTGATATTATTTTCATGCATTCACTGATAGTTTTGGCACAATCAGAAAAGAAATAGAATAATTTTAATTACCATAAACTAAATTTATTGATGGGATATTACATTTGATAGTACAATCATGTATTAAAGAACAAACAGTATTTGTACAGAGAGAAGAGGTTAGGAAAGAAATGGATACTCACAAGATAAATGCTAGCATGCAAAGTGTTGCCAGCAGTAGCTGGTTTGCATAGAAGGCATGCAAAATAAAAGAGGAACAGAATATTTACTTAGAATAGAATATTAGACACAATGCATAATTCAGATAGGAAACAGAATTTTTCTTTAAATGTCGCAACAGAATCAGAAACACATAAGCAGTGTTCAAACCAAGTTGTGCAGATGGATAAAAAAAAAATGTAAAATTCAAACACAAGCAGCATATAAAGTCAATGTTTCATAGCATAGATACAGAAGTAATATATAAAAGTTTTTGAAAATTAATTATTAGTTAATAATTTTATATAAATATATAAATGGCAGTTAAAAACTTTCAAAGCACAACAATATTAAGTCAATCAAAGTAATTTCTGCTTAATATAATGCATAAATTCCAGAAAAAAGTTATAAATGTTAAGAATAATGATCAAATCTATTCAAAACATAATTCATTCGACAATATTAATAATTAAAACCATACACCATTTCAAATATCCCACTAGAGATACAAATATTACATAATGCCTTTTCTCTCCCAACTTTGAATTAATAATTAAAAAATTTATAAACAAAATAAATACTAAAAATACTTTTAAAAAAATTCCAAATTTTATTAAATTTTAAAAATGCATAGAAAAACAAACTTCAGAAATGCATTTTGGAATCTGAAAAAAAAATTGAAAGAAATTGTTGCCTTAGGAAAAAAGCAAATGGAAATTTGAAAAATAGCATGAAAATAAGAGGAACAATGATCGGGAATGTGACATTCTTGCTTCAATTATTCATTTGGAATGAGAGAGATGATTCTGTAAATAAGCTAATAAATCCCAACAACATTAAATGGTGTTCTCTCAAAAGGAAATCGAATTTCCTTCATTAGTTGCATTACTTTTTATCAACGAGAACACCAAACACAGTCATCATTAACAACCTAAATTGAGTTAAAAAAGAAAATTAAGTAGCTTAGTTTTGGAGCAATCATTCTAATTTTTTTTTTGCATCAGGTTAATAAAGGAAAAAAAAAGAAGAAGAAGCATGGAAGAAATTTAATTAGTGAGATTAAAAAAAAAAATTTTTTTTCTTATTCTGTTATTTAAATTCTTTTTTTTAATACAATTTAAATTCTAAGGATTTCCTTTAAAGATGAATTTAATTTAATAACTCTAAGAGAATTTATATATAAATAACATTTTTTTTGAAGGAATAGAAGTAGTAAATGGAATGGATGGGAAAGATGCTTCTTAGATGGAAAAGTATTTTATTTTAAGAGCTACTCATCGCATTTGCTTTTTGCAAAAATAAAGTGAAGCATTACTTTTTCTTTAAAATTTAAAAGTCTTTTTTTTATAATTATTTATAAATGAAATTTCTATAGTGGGAATAAATAAGTTTTTACAAAATATTTAAATAATAGTATGACTTTTTCTTTACAAATCATTCGCAATTTTCCAAGAATTTTGAAACTTGAGAAAATTTAAAAATTAGATGAATAACATACGAAGCATGAAGGCATTTAAATGGTTTGACGCTTTATTCTTATCTAAAATAGAAAAATTAGAATAACCTAACAATTTAAAAAATAGTTCACTGAAAAAAATATGAAAATATGATGATTCAAAAAGAAAGAGCATTATCAGTTTTAAAAAATTAAAATATAAAATCTTTTTTTTGGTAATTTTTATATCTTTATTTCAAGAATTATTTTATCTTATTTTACAGTATTTTTTTAAAGGAAAATTTACTTCATTATCTTGAAAGCTTGACAGTAATAACTTAACAGATTCAAAATAAATAAAACTGAACAAAATTTTTAAATCATAATTTAAGTGTAAATGATTAACAATTGAGTTCGATATATATCAAACAATCTGATTATATTATATTCTAAATATATCACACTGCTGGGTTGAAAAATGGAAAGAAGCATATAATTTATATCAGAAAGCATTTAATAAAATAAATAAATAGATAAAAAAATAAAAATTAAACAAACAACAAGTAGTAAAAACAAAATAAATAGTTCGGTTATATCGTCTTGTAAAACTCATCACTGAAATTTTAAAAATATCAAATTAACTACAACATTTAGCTTTAGTTAATAATAATTTTATAAAATATGCATTAAAGGAATTCATATTATTGAAAAGAAGAAAGATTATTTGAATAAATTATCTGCCATTTTTTTTAGGTGGAAAATCTTTTCGCGGTTTTGTGAAGCGTTTCCTTTTTTATTAAATATAATCATACATTTACTAATATAGAGTTAATTCTGAAAAATGGAAACTTTGACAAGAATATTTCTGCTATTGAATTTTGTGACATTTATGATACATCCAATCAAAGACTAAGCAATAACGAACATACGCCTCTTCAAACAATGTTATTCCTTTGTTAATAAATGTTTTAAATTGTTCCTATACATTTTTTCTGCATATTGCAATAACCTTCTTGTGGTACTACACATATAAAGAATTCGCTACAATTGTTATTCATTCGCACATGTAGCAAAAATTAATCAATTTTAATGCAAAAAAATGTAGCACTACGGATTTTAGTGATTAAGCAGATATTTCTGCAGGATAAATTTAATTTAAGTAGAAATTACAATTGAGATGAAAAATAACTTGTAAAGGATTCGGCAGCAAAAAAACAGCCGTAAAAAGTTATATGAAGATGATAAAAAAAGCTAGGATAAAACAAAATCAAATATTTTTTCTTGTAATAATGGCTTAAGTTGATATGTCCAGACATGTGGACCAATATCTAACAATGCTGTATAATCTTTTTACAAAATAAAAATTGCAATAGTTATGTGACGAAGCATACTGAATTTTAAGCTCGTTTTAATCTCTCAATGCAGGACTATATTTGTAACTTTATCCAAATCTTTCCGCAATCAAAATACAGGCAAGTGAATTTCAAAATAGAAATAATAATAATAAAAAATTAATAATAAAACATTACGTGTACATCAAATAATATTACGTACCTCCGTCAAAAATTTCCCGAAGTATTTTTTTCAAGTAACGGAGCGAACTCATAAGATGTCACAATCACGTAGTATAATTGTATATAGATGTATATACAAACAAATATATAATTTCACGTTTTAATACACTGTGTGGTCAAGTCATGTTTGGATGCGCAATGGATTCCAAATTGGCGCAATGCATTTGACGAGTTCAAATAGATATGAAATAATTCAAATGAATATTTTGAGACGTCACAAATATGAGAAAGCGACTCTAAGCCTTCATCAAATCATCGTCGTATTTATATTTGAACACGTTTTACTCTGTTTATAGATTTCTACTGATAAGGATCTGGCTGTTTTAAATTCGTATATTCCATAAATCTACTTTCCATATAACAAATACTTGATTCCCTTAAGCCTTTCATTATTTTTTTTCAAGGGAATAAGAAAAAAATAAATTTTTATGCATTTTTTTTTATCAAGACAAATAAGATGAATGCATTCTTAAAAACAAACTAAAGGAGAAGAAAATACTGCTATTCAAATTTTTTTCAGAAATGCTGCATATTACGAAAACATATAAAGAAATTTAAAAAAAAAAAGATAATTTGTAACAGAAAAGCTTCAGTAAATGTTAAAAAATGAATCGCTTTACTTTTATCTTTTTTCTTCTCGCACATTTTCAACGTCACATTCTTTTCGTGGGAATTTTCGATAATTTCTGGACATTTCTTTTCTTCATCATAGATGTAACCAGGAGAAGGCTTGTTTGGATTCGCAACGATCAAAGTTAAAAGCCCGTCGGCTTGTTTCAAGATGGAAGCAGCCTGTAGAAATAAAAAATGTTTTTTAAAAGAATGAAAACTGTTATAAAAAATTCTAATTGATTCAAACAAATAAAAACTTTCAAATAATAAAGCTTCTATTTCAAACTGTGAGTGTTTGATTAAAATAATAAATATAATACAGTATAAGAGCACTTATTTGAATATTTTTTAATACGATTATAGATTCGTTAAGGCGATATTGAAATAAACAGATATATTTTTTTTTCCCATTAAGATCTTTCAGGAAAAAAATTATTGAAAATTAAAAAAAAAAATCATTACATTTTTATATAACTATACTACATTTGACATTTAAGACATTTCATTTTATAACAGCGAGATATACTTAAATGGTTTTTATACAAATTATCAGATTTCTGATAAAGAATAATAAAAAGATTCACCTTAATAAGCTTCAACAAAATATAATTAAATAAAAAAAATTTATTGATTTTTTTTTATACATTTCATATAGAAAAATTCCTAAAATAACAATTTATAAAAAATAAAGATTAAAAATAGAAAATTTAAAATGTATATAATTTCTTTTTTGAAATTTTATATATTCTCCAGTGATTTTTTTTCTTATAATAACATAATGTTCTAAAATTATCATCGTCATCATCAACAACAACAATAATAATAGTAATAATAATAAAATAAAACCACAGAGCATGGTTTATCGGTAATGATGCATTTAAACATTAAATGTTTTTTGAGATAAATAAAGGACAGTAAAATTACAAGGCAAACACACTTTTTAACAATGTTTTGCCCCATGAATTATTTAGAAGCCTATAAAAAATCTTCTCATCATATAATTAAAAGACTTTTTTGGTTAATTTTTGTTCTGCTTCATTACAAATCAAAAAATAGTAGAAAAGCATAATTAAACATTTCCTATACTTAATCTAGACAAAAAGTTTTTTTAATTTTAAAAATATTCTAAGCAATTTTTTAATGGATAACAAACATAATTATGTGTTTGTTAACCATTGCTGTTTTATTACTAGGAGCATGTTTTTCCTAATAAATATTGGGTAGCACTTAGCACTGTACCAAAATTTCATATATCAGTTAAAAATCGATGATTTAAAGCTGTATAATATTTATTAATTTTTTTTATGCTGATAAATATATAAACTGAAAAACACAATTACATATTTTTTTTGTTGTTTTTGTTTCCTTGCATCAAAACGAAGTCATAGGTATGTTCGCCCCATACATTGATAAGCATGGCTGAAGTAATAGATTCAGTTTTGGTTCTCAAGCCGGGTAGATCAATTGTAACTGTTTCCTTACAACTTCTACAAATATCTACATATCTTAAAGACACATGAGATAAGTTCTATATGTTCTAAATATTCTTCAGATTCTCTTAGCACTCCCACACTTCCAACTTTTGCAAAGACATCCATAGACATCCAACTGAAGATACATATATTATTATCACTTCGCCAATAGCATTCGAAAATGGAATGAAGGCTGAATTATAATTACAGATTTAGTCTGTTAAATGCTATACACAGAAGGTTGATTCGAAAGGGTCCCCATTTTTGCTACGAGGGATTCCAAGGAGAAGAATTAAGTTATAGTTTTAGAACATGAGCATAATTAAAATTGGCATATTTGAGCTTTCAGTAGAGTTACGAGCCATTGCTGTGTGCCCCATTAAAGGGGTATAGTAAAAGATTTAATACTTAATATTCGATCTACCGAATAAAATATTAAGTTATGCTGGGCGATAATAGAAAATATTTTCGATAATGACAATTACTTTATAGTAGTATGCCACATTATACGATATCTTCAGCCTGTGTTATTTGTATTATCCGAAAAATATATATTGAAAAATATATATTGAAGACTTTGTAGATTCCAATTTCATTTAACTTTGCTATAATTTTTTTCCCATTTTATTGGTGGGTTTCAAAAATATATTAATTCTTTTAATTTTTGCACCTCACAATATATTAGCAGCACCGAAATGTTCATGTGATTGCAAAATTGTATTCGAAAATCTTAATATTCCTTTAAAATTGCTTTTATTTTCTTGCATATAAAAAGACCTAAAAACATATAACTGTAACCGTATAAACATTCGAATTCTTGTTTATGCGCATGCGAACAAGATAATTAAAAAAATGTAATAAGTTAGTATCAATAGAATTAAGCTTAGGATTTTGCATCAAAACTGCAGGTTTGTATCGGTTAAAAATAACATAAATAATGCTTTTCTGATGCATATAAGTTTTAATTTTAATTAATTTTTGCATAATTAAACCATATATATTTTATTAGAAAGTCTCATAATTCATAATACCTGGGAAACCAAACTTTGCTCGGCATTTTTTTCCCTCGAAAAATCGTGTTACTACAATTTGATTTGTTAACATAATAATTGCCTTGTTGCTATTGAATATGAGCCGAATGTATTCGTATAATATCATATAGCGCTATCTCATAAAATTTTGAGATACCAGTAGGTTATCATCCTATAGCAACAATGAAAGTACTACAAAAATTTACGAGATGGCGCTGTTTGACATTGTCAACATGAGAGCAGATAGAAAAAAAGCTCTAATAATTATTTAAAAAATATGTTCTTTTTTGTGCGTAAAATCACGATTTTTCAAGAAAGACACATATATAAATAAATTTAAGAAGCAAAACCTTATCTAAATGTAAAATGTGATCCAAATCGATAGATCTATTTCCGAGATACAAAAAAAAAAAAAAATGAAGAATGCAAGAATTGTTTGTTTAAAGTTATAAGATTTGCTGAGTACTAGATTACTTTAAATTTCAACAGAAAAAAATCGGATAATGATATTCTTTGAGTAAATTACCATATTTTCAGATCAAAGTAGTTCCTTTTCTACCATAAAAAGCTATTAAAAACAAATCTGAGGAATTTGAGAACTAAAAATGACACTTACTGTATCATAATCAGCACCTACGAGATCTGCGTCGTTTGCTGCTAAAATCATATCACCAACTTTTAAACCAGCCTATAGATAGTTTAAAAATAACGGACATTGAGGAGACACATACATTTATATGTAATAGTAATAAAAAATAATAAAAATGATGAGTACTTTTAATTAATAAAAAATTATCAGAATGCAAAGGTGCATATACAAATAAGAGAACACAAGCATATATTCATGCAATTATAATACAGACTACAAGCATTCATGCTAGAATGTGAAATTTCCGCACAAAATTTTCAAACTGAACTTTCATGTGAACATGTTATTTATCAAGTAAAATCGGTTTAATTAGTATAAGAAATGTTTTATCAAAATCAGTTAAGTAAAAGTAATGAAACCTGAAAACATAAAGATAAGCTTAAAAATAAACGAATATCAGATTAATCAAAACTTTCTAATGAATCTGTAGCGGCAAGGGGAATCAATTAAAAAAAAAGGTAGTTAGCACACAAAAATGGATGATATTTTCGAAGACAAAAATTCCTCCGAGCCCTTAACAATTTGAAAAAATAACGATGATGGCGAAAAAAAATTTAGAAAATTTTTTGATTTTCAAAATTTCTATAAAAAATATAGCGACGGAAAAAAGTATCGATCGAATCAAAGGAAATATATTTAAATAAAAAATATTTAATGCGGGACTGGTATTAACAAGTGACTTCAACATTTCTATTCATTCAAATGTTTCTTAAGCATATGTATTTAAAAATAAAATAAAAATAGATTTAAGGGTAAATTATTAGTATCGACAAATAAAACATGTACGCCATTACTTTTATAATGTTAAATATTTTTTAATTTTTGCATATAATGAAACAGAATGTTTGTGGGTCATAAAGTTAAAATTAAATATAATAATTAGCTAATGCAGACGAATTGTGTTTATTAAATATTTCATTATATTCAAATTTAAAGTAAAAAAGCTGGTTGGTTTTATTGTATGATATGAGATATCAATTTTGCACAGCTGTGGTAAGTAAAGAAAGATATTTAAATCACAACTCAAAATTTGAGAGTCATTGAGAAACGAACATTTAAGATCTAATGAAACAAGGCGAACAAAATAGATCTTTCTTATTTTTTTTCTTACATCCTGAAATCCCATTAAAAACTATATTTATCTAATTCCATCGAAAACTTTCCTTATGAAAAACCGAAGCTGAATTTCTAGTAAGAGGTTTTCATGAGTAAACAATATTTCATGGATAGTTTCATTAAGGATACTTTTAAATTACTGCTATAAAATAATTTACTTTTTTGTGTTTCTGTGGCAAAAAAAGACATGCTTTAAAAATAAATTACACATAAATGCAGCATTTAGTTTTTTCGCAAAATACACACACATACATGCAATTAACTAGTTCTATGAAACATTCATGTCGAGGCATAAAAGAGCAGTGTTCAATACAGTCTCACCTGTTCAGCAGCACTGTTCTCTTGGATGTCTGATATGAAGATGCCTTGGCCAACCTCCACATGCTTGCCTTCGATAATCATAATGCCTAGGCCCTGAGCACCCTGTGATTTCCATTAACCACAGGCAGCAGTTAACACAAGCCAGAAGATAATAGCAACGAGCACACTTTAGTTGCACATTTAAGATACAGCTGCATTCAAAAATGAGCCGACAGCATTGCTTATGACTTTTATTCATCTTACAACAGTCAAAGACAATCCAAGCTAACAGTGCGGAATAAGTTACGCTATATATCGTTACGCCCAGTTAAATACTACTGAATATGATTCTAATGACTACAGATTATATAAAAAACAGTAAAAACACCACCCTGAATGACATACATGCATTAGACAATACCAGCGCATTTCGGAAGGGGCGGCAGATAGCTAATTCTAGAATATAAGTTATGATAATTCTTTTTCATTCAGTTATATTATATAAGAAGAGTTCACAGGGTGATCCCTAAAATATCCTTACTAAGTAGGGAAAGGATCTTGGATAAAATAGAAATTGCGCAGAACTACCATTAGAGCATTCGTCATTTTACCAATAATGCATTTTCATATTCTATACTGATAGGAGGAATAAGGGACAGGATCATTGTTCTCCAAAAAGATTCCAGTTTGCTATGATATTTTCTTCTTGATTTCTGGTTATAATTTAAATACCTGTGGATTGTGTTTCTTCGCCAAAATGAAAGAATAACTGAAAGATTGAGATGGAGATTGGCGATTATCAATAAATGATAGTTTTTTTTTTTGGTAACACTGTGCTATCATCATTCTTCTGCAGTTGTTGCTTTTTCTCAGCGGATTTATTATTTTAGTGATCATTATTTAAATGAAAAATGAATGCAAGGATTATTATTTTAGTGATCATTAAGTTATGGAAAAATGAACGCGAGGAACATCAGACTAAGATTTTAAGTTCAGTTTAGTAAAGAGGCAATGTATACAAGTATATAGATTCGGTATACAAATGTATGTTGATTTGACCTGCGTTTACTATGAATGATTCGTCTCCTAGCACTTGTAGTGCATTCCAATCATAAATCATATATAGCTATCAAAAATCATATGTATCTTTCATAAATCATATAAAATATCTGTAAACTACAGGCTCCATTGAGGTTGTGTGTGACGTAATTGCAGGGCCGCTCATCATCCGGGTATGCTTCTAAAAAAAGCTATTCTCTCCTTCTCTTCGGAACTCTCTCGCGCACTGCCTCGATGAAGCTCGCAGTAAAATAAAATGTTTAATTTATTTAATTAAATTATAAATAGAATTATTTTTCTAAAACGTTGCAATAATTGGAGACACAACAAATACACGCAACCCTAATTAAGACATACTCAAAGCGGTTGGTGAATTAACGACTAGAGGAGAAAATAGCTGAAGGAAGGGACGCAGAGGAGCCCCCCATTTCATTGCTTCTATTTTAACAAAAGAATTTATGCACGTTTGTGCTATCTCAGTGAATAAATTTCAGACTTACTGAAATACTAAAGTGATTGCCACCCTTCCCTACATCCGATGCTTTGTCTCAGCGATATTTTTTTAAAGTCAGCTGGGAAATAATGGAAGCAATTATCGCGTAAAAACGACTTGTATCCTACTTTCCAATTGTAAATTAATCGAAATATTTGAACAAAATTTAATTTTAAACATCAATATTGGATATTTTACCGAACACTAAAATTTTATCTTTAAAATGGAAAGTTTTTGATTTCCTACATTATCATAGAAACAGAAATGTGTATCCTGCCTTTTAAATGACGTCGCCATTCATAGCTTACTATGACTTGTCTTTGATAATATATATATAACTTCTTTTATTTCGTAGAATACGAAAAAAATAAATGAATTTAATTTCTAGTATTTCACAATAAAACTTGGCAATGCTGTTGGTAGCAGTGTTTTTGAATGCACATTCATATAAATGCTGAAGAAAGTATAGGACATGCAATAGCAATTTTGTAATGTAACCAATATATTTATATATACACATACAAGTAAAAACATATATAAAATACATATACAAGATCAAGAATGAAAATTAATAGTGCATTTTTATCACATATGCTTCGAATGCAAATAATCACTTAAGATAGTTCGTAGAAAAGAGCATTCAGCTTAGACAGCATTCCAAACATCACATTTAGAATGATATGGATTGAAATATCATGCAAGAAAGCTTAGTTATAAGTGAATATGGGAGTAAATAAATCAATATAAAATATAGCCTACTCGAAATAATGCGTGTTATAATTTCAAATGATAACAATTAAATCAACTTTTATTTCAGTATGATGATCATAAAAAACATCATTAAAACATAAACAATGCGATTCTTATTTTATATTAACAAGTTTTTTAAATGAACAATTTTTAAATAATTCTAGAAAAAATGTTATATTGGTAATTTTTTATAGATTTTATAAAATGAAGTAATCAATACTATTTCACAAAATATTATTACGGTTAAATAATTTTAAAAAACAATAAAAATTGTTGTTTATCCTTTTCCCACTCTCAATATATAATGATTTTACAAAAAATTGCATATATAATGACAGAAATTATTAAAAATCAAATTTACTTACAATTTAAAAAATGTTTGTCTTTATTACCCTTTATGTTATGGCTAACATGATTAATTTATTATTAAAGACAACTGAAATCTTGCGTTGGTTTATAAAATAAAAAATCGATTTACTTCCAAAATTTTTAAATTTAAAAGCCATGAAGTAAGGGTCACGACATGATTTTTTCGATTAATTATTAATTTCACAAAAGCAACATAATAAAAAAAAGGAATGAATAAGTTTGATAAAAAAATACTCTTATTGGAAACTATAGCAGCAAAACTTTCATTGTTTAAACAACTTCACTGTAGATATTTAATAAATATATCAAAGGAATAAATAATTCATGAAGTAAAAAAAATGAAGAATTAAGCATTCTTAGAATTCTCGATTAAGAGATAAATTTTAAAACATAAGATCTCATTTGTGTTGCAATTTAAACAATTCTAAATAAGATCAAAATTGGATTCATATAAAGCAATAACATATGCTGACAGAAAAGACAATGCGAAGAAATAAATTTATCACCTATTGGAAAAAATAGTATGCTTGATTATAGTCTTAAAGGGAAAAAAATCAATAATTCTGAATAAAAGCAATACTAAAAATATTGCAAAAACTTTAAAAAATTAGATTAAAAATAATATCATGAAATGACAATGGTCTTTTACCTTTCTAACCGTTACCGTATGCATTCCTCTGTAGTGACAATACTTGTCTTCAGTTGCCTTGAATAAAAAATAAAATAATTACTATTCATTTTGGTTAGGATAATCTAAAAATCTAATCCAAATTTATGAATGTTTAAAAACTGAAAGGTACCAAACTGTTAATAAAAAAAGGACAAAATAATAAAATTTTATTTGATAGCTATAAACTTATAAGAAAAGCATTTTTTAAAACATTTTTTTCCTTCAGCAAACGATATATTTCACCGCTTTTTTCGGCATACTGACAAGCAAATTATATTTTTTAATATGGCTTGCTATCTTGTATTATAATAAAACACGTACGGGTTATTTCGCATTTTTATTAAAGAGGTTAAAAGAAGAATCATCGAGAATCTTCTTTATTTATTAGTTACTTGCTGAAAATTTATATGAATCTGACCTCTCAGCGGAAACATTACTGCCTTATATTGAACGCAATTATTGAATGATTTTTTTAAATATAATTTTTCATTAATATTATTTTGATGACTGCCCAAATTTAAGTGATAAGCTTACAATTTATTTTTAACTAAACCTCTGCATTTTTAATTGACCTTCTGCTTTGTTCAAATAAATTTCATTGAAAAACGACCAGCCCGTGAAAGATTTTACGATACCTATGATTTATATCTGAATATTACGAACACACATTTTTTTATTAGCGAAATATTTGCTATAAAATATACCTGAAACGAATACGAAAAATAAACTTATTGAGTTGCAGTTAAGATGTATGACGTAGAAACAAATAATGCAAATTTAATAAAGCCTAACTAAAAGAAGTTGCACAGTAGTGAATTTAGAATACACTATAATGTATTTATTTATTTATTTTATTGTAGTGAATGCTTTTTCGATTCACTTAACTAATGCTATGCCAGAAAAAGAGTTAATTCAAGATGAAATTAATAGATAAGCGAAACATCGAATATGAAATCAATTATAGAGATGATTCAAATGATCAAACCTCTTCATCCAATTCCGAAGGAAACTGTGTTAAGGGCTTTACGGCCATTTCATCTATGGCCCCTTCTCTCCTGAAAAAGATAAAGTCTGTTATTAAAAAAAATGTAGTAGGAAGAAAAAACAACAACTAATTTGATAGATTTTTGAAATGGAAAAGGGTAAGATTTAAGATTACTGTACAGTTTATCACTGGATATTAATCCAGCGACAAGAGATAAGATATTTGCACCACAATATCTTACTAACCACTAAAACCAAATGCTTCATCAAATTCCCACTATCTTAAATGGCTATAAGACTGGCAAGAAAATTTCTTTTAGGTTACAATAAAAAACATGTCAGGATTACATTTAGCGAAAAATTGCCTCATATAAATTCCGCTTTGATGAACGGACATTATTCTAAAGTCGGACCGAAAAATATAACAGATAAAAAGAATCTGTAGCATTAAATAGCGAATTCACATTATTCATTAATAGAATTCATCAAATAGCGATACTTTAAACTTTTCAAGAGAGCATTGCACAACTTTTTGCCAGTGCTAGATATTAATGAGCCTAAGATCTCTACTAAGCATTTTTACTGATTAATATAAATCTTCTGTTAATGTGAATACGTTTTAATGAGGCTAACTTTTGAGTGACTTTTAGATATAAAAAACCGTCCTGAAAATTATGAAATGTGCGTTATAATGTTTAAGAAGATTATAATTTTGATAAAAATATTGCATATTTAAACATTGTGGTGGAATGAAGATCATTATGGTCCGTACAGTGGAAGAAAGAGGACGTATGTTTTTGGGCACATTTCTTTAATGATCATATTTCATACACAAACACGGAAGATAAGACAAGACATTAACACGCGCACCTTACTAGAACAGCATCACATCTCCTTATTTACAATCGCAGTGCACTATGGGATGCGTACCTAATCAGGCATTGCCATCTATTATCGAAAAGAGAAGACAGAGTAATACAACTGTTACAAAATGATTTTTGTAAATGTCTTTGACTAAACTAAAGAATTCGGCACACTTACCAAACTGTAAATTTTTAAAGGCGATAAACTGAAAAATATGGCAACCAAATTGTATTCTTATAATGATATTTGGAGAGTTTTCTACAATTTGGGACGATTTAACGGATAGTGGTGAAAACATCTGTACTTGTTTTTTCAGTTTTAGTTTTACTTTAATTTTTACTCATATTAATTTAAATTTAAAATAAACTTTAATACAATATATAATTTTTAAATTTATATTTTATATTTATTATATTATTGTCTGACTTATATTTACATACACTGGTACATTTGTAGTACGGTTAACTATACATTAATTATGTACTAAATTGTAAAGAAATTCATTAAAAAAATTAGAAAAATGAGTAACACTGAAAATCAATAAATAATTAAAAAGTACAGACTAAAAGAAAATTAATAATGAAGTTCTGACGAAACAATTCGTCCCTACTTTACTTTTATTATGCCACAAAAAAGTTATTTAATTTTCATAATTTTATTTACAACTGCAAAATTTCTACTTGATAGATGTTTAGAAATGAGTCATTCCGATTCAAGAGTGTTTGGTATGTAACTGGTTGAAACACATTTCAATTATGATTACAAATTGTCCTCATGCTTAATGGAATATCATCATAATAAATTGTCTATCAGTCATCAAATGTATGCTTGATTTGGCAGAAAATTCGGAAAATATCATTAGGGAAATTTAGATTCTCATAACAGTTCTACCTTTTGCATTTTTCAATTGAGATTATCCATACAAAAAATAAATAAATTAACGTTTGCGAAGTGTGTACTCAGTGTCCTGACAACTTAGCCATTGCTATTTGGATTAATAGCACAATTCAATTTAAGAATAATGTTAGAGTAAAATTCTCAGAAGCAGACCAAGTCTTGTACTGGATCGACTGTTATAAAGGATAGTGATTTGTGAATGGTCGTAAATCCGCTTAAAAGGCTCGATGCAACATGTGGCACATTATTGAATCCATATGCTTAAATTCCGCGAAAAGACTTTCCACCAATAATGTTTCTTCTTCAAAAATTTGATTTTATATAATTCAGTTAGTAACAACTCGTGACAAAATGGTGTGATGTACTGAATAAAGGATTGAGCACTGTGCCTTTTATTATGCTCTCGAAGATGCAACGCAAAATGTAGAGTATTACATCAGTAGACTGGATTTAATTCAATTCTGTTAAGAATGCGATAGAAAAGCCAAAAATGGTTGTAATGACAAAAACAATTGCAAAATTTAATTAAATCTTATTGTCAATACTTCAATATAAGATTGCTTTCAATCAATATTTATTTGTTATTATATAATAACATAGTTTTATCTTATGATAATAGTATAAATTATTACGAATTTGCAATACTGCTTCCCTGTGCAATTATTTTCATGTCAAAGAAAGTTTTCGCGGATGCTGAATGGATGCCAACGACCCCCAAATTGACGACAAACTTGATGGCAAAAATGAAAATCCCTGAAAATTCCAAAATTTTGGTGATATATCAGTTAGGAGCGAAGTTTCAAGAAGCTTTTTTCCCTTGTCACAGAAATTATAAAAAGTCGAGTGACAAAGTTGATAGTCAGTCAATAATTTAAGTTGAGCTAAAACGAATAGCTAAGCAAGTATTTTATTGAGCTTTTTATATAGTTAGGGTTGTTTATTACTAATTTGCTGCTTGTGCACCGATTTTATTGCAAGCGATTTTTAATGCAATTTTTGTCTGTGTTTTGCTTTATAGTGAGTTTTTTTTGTGTAGAATAAAACGTCTTTATCCGATATTGAGAGGACTCTGTTCTCTTGACATTCCCCAGACGGATGGTGAGTATCTTGCTTATTAATACAATTCATTGCATGGAATAATTCAGACAAAAGTTTCACATTTTCCCAATCAAGACGGTCAAGAGAATTAAATTTATTATAAAAGGATGAATAGTGAAACACAATTTTTACTTATATAAGCCATTAGCTTATTGTTTAATATATCAAAAACGAAGATTATTTTTTTTTTCAAATCAAACTTAGCTCAATAAAGAAAGTTAGAAGGTTTCCGGTGCAGTTCCAAAAATTACAAACATCTTTCTTTTATTGAGAAACAATGGTAGCTCGAAAAGTACCAAAATATTATCGATTAAGTTTTCGAAAATACATTTTGAGTCTTACCAGGAAAGGAAAATGTTAATAACCATAAAACTGAGAGTAATTAAAATTTAGAAGCACGTTCCTCGATCCAGGTAATTTGACGTTCTTAACCGAAATTTAATATAATGGGTTATAAAATGAGAGAGAATTAACTGCTAATTACTACGCGAAAGAAATTAATAATTAAAAAAATTAAAATTAAAATCTTTTATAATTAAATCCGAAATTGAGAAAAAAAATTTGGAAATATTGAGTTCATGACTAAGATACTGAACAGTTTGATGAAAAATTATAATTAAATAGTTTCTTCATAAAGTTATTAAATTAAGTGTACTCTAGATAAATATATTTCAATGAATGCTCTTTGAAGAAGATTGCTGTTCTTTAACTATTTAATAGTTTAAGTATTTTTCTTTTTTGTGACAATATAT
>JAPMOR010001042.1:446871-481271 GCA_026543865.1 Argiope aurantia
TTAAAAGTAAACAATGATTTAATATTATATTTACAGAGTGAACAATAATGAAAAATTCAGAAAATTCAACAGTTTAAACATAATAAAGTTAATTTATAACACCAACATCACAAACAAGGTGCAAACAAATAGCAAGAAAACTGCCGAAAAAAAAACCCCTAGGCATCTTTAAATTTTTTAAATAAATTTCCCTCTTAACATATTTCCTCTAAAAAAACAAACCGATGACAATATTTGTTTTAAAAGTGTTCAAATGCGTCTATTATCGTCAGAAATTGCCAAATCACACAAGAATCATTTCTAAATATTTAAATATTTCCACGCAAAAAATAAATCGGTGACAGTATTTGTCTTAAAAGTGTTGAAATGCGTCTTTTGTTTGTTTTGTATGTCATAAAACACCAAATCATACGATAATCATTTCTAAATATTTAAATATTTTTACGCAAAAAACAAACCGGTGACAGTATTTGTCTTAAAAGTGTTCATATGTATCTATTCTAGTCATAACTCACCAAATCATACGAGAATCATATCTAAGTGCTTCTGAGAATCAGCCAGAATGAGATGGTAACTCGGCATTTAAACATACGGAATGTCATAATGCACTAGGCTAAAAAGATTATGCATTAAAGTTAAAATCAAACGGAGACTGTTATGAATGCATTGAATAAAGAGATTTAAATACAACTATAATTGAATCAACAAACCCATTACAGAAAATTATAATTGACTCTCGAATAAAGGGTTATAATCCAATTAGAGAATGAAACAGTTGAATGCAGAATTTACCAGTTATGCTCTCGAATCCCTAGTTATTGAACTATCACGCAAACCAAGGAAGCATTTAAAATTCATTTTTTAGATTTGATATTTAAGGATGTTTTTTCGCTTTTTTTTTTAAATAAATTTGTTTTAACGATATAATCAAGAGATAGTTGCGTACACATGAAAACATCAAAATCCTTATGAATTTGTAGTCATGATGCAGTCCAAAATATCGCGATATTATTAGGAAAATTAATAAAACGTGCTTGCACGCTTATCTTAAAATGTGGAGTATAAAAGTTATAAAGTTGCGCTTGAAATAACGATAAAAGACTTTTTCAAACACAACTCTAAAAAGATATAGCAACGTGATCGATATATAGAAAAAAGTTAAAAGATCGCGACATTAAACGCGATTTTATATATACTCAGAATTAAGAAGCACATTACGAAAAATTCATATTGCATAGTAAAGGATATTCAAAATTCTTTTCCTGCTATCGCAATGCAAGCTTACAAAAAGAACGGTTTGAGCATTCTTTGTGGTCCGAAGCAAAGAAAAATTCATGCGTAAAAAGAAAAGTTTATGTATTTCTTACCAGATCTAAATTCTCATACACAGCCAAATAAGTCACAAACAAAGGTAAAGATTTTTAATATAAAAATGCATTGTTTTTAAATTTATGAAATATTATTTAAAATATGTAAGAGGGAAAACCATTTTCAGTAATATTCATTGAATTGCATTTTAAGTATCAATAATTCATTAACATATTAATCATGTGTTTGCAATTAAAGTTAAAATCATATCGAGATTTAATAATTACTTTGAAGGGCGGAATCAATAATGTCTTCATTTTATAGCAAGTATCTCAGTGAGCGCCACCTTCCATCTCCCTCCCCAATGCGATCACTTAGGCTCGTTTATCAGTAAAAAAGTTTTGCTTTCCTAAAGTCGGCGCGTTGAGCCGCTCAAATTGGATAGCAGCCTCAAGGACAAATGTCGTTTCAAAGATCTTGGCAACGAAGTCAGCGTTCAGTGCAACAGGTGCCTCGAATACAAAGGACTACATATATTTCCACAGGAAGGATTTCAGGAGGGCGGTGTCTGTTGGGAAAAAATCTCGGCGCATGCATACCCGTGCTTGTCCAATACTATAATCCCCAGTAGGGGTGTATCCTTTGGAAAGAGAAAATCACTCATTGAGTTAGTGGTCTGCGCAACATATTTTCGTGGATCCTCTACACATTCTACTCAACGCTTCCACGTGCCTGGGGAAGACTTTGGGGTCGATCGTTCTCTCAGAAGCGTAGAAGGACTTTATTCAATCCCGAGCTAATCTGAGTACCAACCTTCTTGTGCCAACTAGCATTCAAGAAAAAGTTAGACAGTAGAGAATTCAAATTCAAAAAGTGCTTCGCACTGGTATTGTTTTAACCTGTTTATAGAATGGTATTTTAACAAGCAATTTCACGAAGAGACGGCTTTGTTCTTGTATGTTCTTACAGGTCCATTCATAGTGGAAAGAATTTGACGGTGAAACTACGAAGGAGAGGTTCCAGACAGAATCGTAGTGGTGGACTTATGGCTAATGAGGAAGAAAGGTCTATTGATCCGCCCTCGGTTGGACAGTTAGTCTAGCCGCGTATTATGGCACCTCCCACTTTCCTTAACAAGTAATGGAAGTTTCACAGATGACAGTGGTCTTGTCAGTTTCAAGAAGTCGGTATCAAGTCCGAAGAAGACAATGGATTTAGGCGATCCCAAAAAGGAAGCTATAATCTGAGAAATGATTGTGGTCTAGCTAAGGAGTTATATAATCGGGTTGAACTCTCCAAATTTACATCCTGATAGGGCGCTTGTTCGTAAAATCGGGAGAGGGTTCCAATAATGAATATCCACTACTATTCGCAAATGCACGTTCAGCAATTTCATATTAAGAGCACCAATGTATATGCACTTCGAGTTAATTTTTAACTTCACACTTTGGAACAAAATAAAACATCTCTCTATACAATCGCCGACCGCATTTCAAGACGATTTTTCCAGAGCAAAAATTATTCGCCATTAAGAACAAATAAGTGGAATTTGTACACAATTGTTTGAAATTCCTTTTAAATGCACAGAATATGCTGAATTAGTTACTGCAACTAGTTGCTAGTTACTGCAGATGAAAATATGTCCACCTTAATGAATTAGCAGAACGACAAATGCAACGAAGACATAAAAAAATCAGCACTATCTATCAGCATTAGATCATAAATAAGAGAAATTTGGAGAAGTTTCTTGGTTTTATATTGATCGTAATACAAAACATTCAATAGAATCTGAATTTATCAGTGAATATTTCATTGCTTCAGCTTTCCCGAGACAGGGTGAAATATTATTGAGAGCATTATAAGCGTGAAATAATGGAGGCAATATCACAGTTAAATGGGAAAAAAAACCGCAACTGCGGATGTAATCCAAAAATTCGCTGAGCGAACAATATCTATAGCAAAACTATTATGGATCATTTTACATATATTAGGAGATTAAAACGATTCAATTATGAGCGTATGCGCAGAATGAATCATTTCTTTGAATTTTACAAGGCACATTTTAAAGATAAGGATTATAGCTTGCAGCTTTTGATAATCAATAGACAAAGCAGGATGTCATAAATTTCTATTTAAATAATTATCATGCAGAAACAATAATAAGTAGACTTCTATTAAACAATTTAATTTAGCTACTTAAAATTGACAAAGAATTAAAAACAGCATTATAGTATCATCACATGAAGATAAAACAATACAAAACAGTATAATAAAAATATTATAAAGAATATTGAAATATCTAAATTCTGGGTGTCCTACAGGAATAAAAATTACTAAATAAATTTTTTTGAAATTTTCCTGAAAAGTAGTATTATAGCATCGCTTCAATCGCATTGATTTATTGCATCATGCCATCGATTGTATCAATCTGATTAAGTTTAAAATATATGACAGCACAAAGTCACCATGGAAACCCCAAAAATGCAGAAGCGTTTTGTTCTCTTTTCAGTTTGCAATATGCAGTGCAAATAAAAGTAAATGAAATTTTGGAGAGTGTAAAGAAAAAGATGTAAATAAATTATATTAATGTTTACCAAAGTTTGATTATATGATTGCCATCGAGCCTGGTATTTTGTCACAAATTTCTGATATCTTGTTGAATCTGCCAGAAGGCGGCAAATATCAGGAAAATAAAAAACAGATTAATTTCAGTAAATGCACTCTGGGACTCAAAGTATTCGAAAAGGGGATGCATGAACGAGAACTGGTCGATAAAAAAAAAACATCTCAGTTACAGTACGAGCTGCGTAATTTAGTAGTGAATACTTTCCAAAAGACAGTGGGGCTTCAGTTTTACTTGATAATAAGCGCAGCATTATATCTATTAGCGGCGAAGATCCATCGAAAGTGGCGATGATGGTTGATAAGATTTGGCAATTATATCCTATTACTCCCCAAATAGCTGTTGTTTCGTCCATAACTGTAAATACGGGATTGACTGAAAACTTATGAAAACAAGTTAGTGAACTTAGCTTACAAACTGATACTTAATAACGGCACACTCATCTCGAGTATCGTTACAAACCCATATCAAGAAATAGGAGGTTACTATCACAAATAATTTGGCGACAAGTCATGTAAGTGTAAACAACCATGTAAATTTTCATCAAGATCACAAACAAACAATCCGGAAAATCAGCACCCTGTCTCTCATTGACGATGGAGGGACAAGGGATGGAGTTAAATTATCTTTTCATCAGCAAAAATGATGATTGTTGTTAATAGATACAGAGAGATTAATAGATAATAGATACAGACCAATATATTAATAGATACAGAGCAGAATTACTCGTTATCCCTCCATTACCTACAGAAAAAAAAAAGAATAATTGAAAAATCAGATCTGTTTACAGCAAATGGTGCGAAAATCAAATCATACAGTCAAAACCTATTCACACTTGATCTTAGATTAAGATGATCGTTCAGTTGGCCCTTTGTAATTGCAGGAGTGAATAAACCGATAGTGCATATGGATTTTGTTGCAAGTTTTAACCTTTTGGTAGATTGCAAAAATCGCAAATTGATTGATGATACTGCATTGTTAACAATTAAGAGAACACCTTGATTTCAAAATAATATTATTCCCTTCTTAAATGTCATCTGGTATTCTTAATGCAGTTAAGAATAGGATTAAAAACCATAATATCGAACATAACATCGAAATTGGAGGTCCACCCGTTTACGCTAAAACTGGGAGGCTATTGGCCGAAAAAGTCAAAGTTGTTAAAAAGGAATTTGAATTTATGCTCGAAGTAGGTTTACGCAGACCATTAAAGATTAACTGGTCGAGGATACAATATTTTGTTATGAAGAAATCAGATGACTGGAGACCTTGTGGGGACTATGGAACGTTGAACAATGTCACGATTCCTGATAAATGCCCATTTCTACTTTTAACATAATGCACATTTTAGCGAGAACAACAGTTTTCTCATACATAGATCTCATTAGGGTACCAACAAATTCCACGAGGAAGAAAGAACAAGTGTCACGCCTTTCGGATTATTTGACTTCCCATTCATGACGTTCGGCCTACGCAATGTGGCCCAGAAGTGGCAAAGCTTCCTGCACATGGTGCTTAATGGACTAGAATCGTATTTTGTTATTTGGATGGTATTCTAATAGCCTCTCCCGATGAAGAAACTCATCGGTAACATATTCGAGCAATCTTCGAAGAACTAAATGGATATGGTCTGTGCATTAATGCGACGAAGTGTCAAATAGAACTTGCATTCCTGGGATGTGAAGTATCAGATGTAGTACTGAAACCTTTTTCAACGAAAGTCGATGCAGTCGATAATATCCCAGAATCAAAAGCCATATACTAGTTTAAGATAATTTTTAGATATGGTGGATTTTTATCATGGATTCCTATCTAATTGTGTGAAATTGCAATTGTTCATTGGTATCAAAGCATTGTTCAGTGGTATCAAAAGGAATTGCAGGAAACAAATAACCTGAATGGAAGAAACAAGAAATGTCTTTCAAGCTTTAAAAGATTCAATTAGTCATGCCACAAATTTAACTCCCCGTCTGAAAAGGCCAAAATATCACTGACAACTGATGTCTCCGACGCTGCCATTCGAAAACTGTGAGCAATAAATTGAGGTTCTTTTCAAAGACTTTGACAACAACACAAAGAAAATATAATGCCTATGACAGAGAACTGTTAACCATCTACATAGGATGACTTAGAAGGCCAATCTTTTACAATATAAACGGATTACAAACCAATAACATTTGCTTTCTAACAAGATCTGGAAAAGGCCTAGCCACGGCAAATTAGTTAACTATCATACATTGGTCAATTCTCAACTGATATCCAATTCATAGAAGGGAATGAAAACGCCATTGTTGGTGCACTTTCTCTTATTGGCACTGTTTCTATGTCATCTGCAATAGACGTACAAACTATAGCAAACTCTCAAGAAGATGAAGATTTCGAGACGCTGAGAAGCAACCCTAATTTAGAAATTTTACATGATTGCTGTCGCTGGGAAGGGTGTGTGTGTGTAGTGTTACTTCAATCGCATCGATTCATTGTATCATCATCATCGATTGTATCATTCTGATTAAGTTGTTTAAAATATGTGGCAACACCATAAAAACCACAAAGTCACCATAATAACGAAAAATATAAAAAACTTTTTTTTTACTTTGGAATATTTAAGGAAAATAAGCGAGAATGAAATATTTAAGAGCGTAAATAAAAAAATATTGCAAGTAAATATATTAATTTTAATGAAATCAGAAAAGTATTATTATTATTATATATTTCCGTATAAGATGCTTCAAGTTTAAAGTATAAGGAAGTTTTATTGAAAGTTCAAAGACAATTCAGTAATCTACACGATTTACAAAAGCACAAGTCCGCTGCATACAAAAATAAAATTTATTGTGGTCAAACAATAAAGAAATAAAGAGCAGTTACTGCTTGGAATATGTATGGAGAGAACAAACTAACTATTATTTGCAGTAGCAGGAAAACATGCAATGATTGATAGCCCCAATCCATCAAATGAAGGGCCGTAATAGCGTCTTCTCAAGAAGATGAGGAAATTGGCCAAAATGGATGTGAATCATTTGAGCCCAGAACTATGGATTACTTTTCCTTCTAGGATTTTCAGAAAGGGAAAGATTTTTAAAATTTCGAAATCTTTCATATTTTATGGCATGGTTTGAAATCATTTATCTGTTTGATAATGTATAGTTGAATAAAGTCAATTTTCATCAATGCTCTTTTTTATAGTACATTTGTCTTTTCTAAATTGGCATTGCACCTTTTAGAGTTGAACTGATATTTGTTTTTGAATATAAGGTATAGGTTGAAATTGATACTCGATTGTATCTGCAGCTGGTAACCGATTATGTGCCCGTCGGAATGAACCCAGATGCTTTTTCTGTACAATCGACCACCCCGCCACCACTGAACGTAACAGTATCGACAGTGAACCCAGATACTCAGCGGTTATTGATTCTGGCACTTACGCAGAGACTAGTAGCTGGCACAAACATAAATATTCAAAATTGGTATTTTGCTTTTTTTTTTTTGAACGCAAAAACATCAAGCGCATTTCATTTTAGAAAATATGGGCACAAGAAGTTAAATCAACGGCAGTGGTTTCCCCAAATCTTTCATAACCTCTAATAAAGGTGTTATCTCCATCCCCTGCATAATATAACAAAATTTGGGTAAAGCAACAAATGCCTTGTATAACATTGGCTTGTGAATAATAGTAAAGAAATATTGATCTTTGTCGCGAATTTAGCTTTTTTGCTAAATCTATCGTATGATCTATGACATTTAATCCATAGCATTTAGCAATTGGTATCCAAAAATCGAATTTGTGTTTTAAAAGCGTTAAAACTAAAATTTCACACAGAACTACAATTATAGTAACAAAAGCACATATCAAATTTCATACATTTAAGTCATTGTATTTATGATTTATGGTGCTAGTATGCTCGTGAAAATGCAGACCGATAGAAAATCAGTTCCTTGACAGATTTGCTCCAAAATGTGATAGATATCCACATTTTAGGTATTAAATCTGTTACCAATTGTTATTTATCTAGTTTTCTTCGTTTTCTAGATATCGTATTAAATTATATTCGAATAGCCGGATAGATAGACTTGATTTTGAATGGATTTCGCTCAAAATTTCACAGAAATCAACAAACTTGGCGAAATACCAAATTTCATCAGTCTATCTCTAACTGTTTTTATCTTTGTCACAGATAGAGAGGGATGATGCCGAAAATGTGGATAGGTCTAAAAGAATAAGAAGATATTTGTCAACATTTCGAGTTCGAATTTTTTGACAATTACAGTACTTCCTCTATATTTACTACACGAGTAAATAAAAATTATGCGATATAAAGCCTACATAAAAATAACAATAATGAGCCATTTATATAAATATCCACAGTTTTATTAGAAGGTACTGAAAGAAAATACTAAAAAAATAATGACATTATTCTGAAGATGTTATGCCTTATACGATGGCTTATTTTTAATTTAGTAGAAACAGCGATTCTTAAAGCGCACTCTAAATAATCTTCTGCTGCAGAGCGAACACTACGTTTTTCGTAACTGTACGTAATTCATTGTGAAGAATGACCTTCGTTATAATTTACAAGATGCGGTCGTTCTAACTCCACTTTAAGCCAGAAAAGCTACTGGAAGAAAAATGGATAAAAAAACTGGATAAAAAAATCTACCTATCCTGACAGTCAATGTGACAGTTAGTAAATCATCTTTATGGCCCCAGGAAGAGATGATTATCAAGTGCGGAAGAATATTTTCCTCGGAAAATAGTGTTCAAATAGAACAGCAGAAAAAGCAAGCAATCATATAGAAAGGGATGAACATTCGCAGTTAGATATTAATGCTATAACACTCACAAAATTTCTTTGGTTGTCTACAAAACAAATATCAGGACACACCCAATATATAAAAACAGACTAAGAATATATTATATAATGAAATAAAGATAATCAATACGAAAATTTAATTGTTTTTTCCACTTGAACTTAGTTTTATTATTAACAAATGCATTCTTTTCTCCAAAATATTATCAGTACGTATTTGTTTAACATAATAGCTGGTATCCTTCGGCGACCAGTTGTTCATCCATGATCACATTAATTATATAATGTTAACCAACCAATTATATAAAGATAATGTTGATGAATTGCACCCTATCACACCACAAAACCACAAATAAAAACCGTCTTCACTAAAAAAAAAAACCTAGCTGAGTAAAATGTTGACGTTGAATTATTAGCATAGTCTATGTGAGTCTGCATTCTTTTTAACTTCAGCTTCTGTTTAGGCGAATTACCGAAACCTACTGTTCGTTTCACTTTTCGAAGATTCTATCTCATTAAGGGATGAGACGGGGAAAGATGTACGCACTTCCGGAATTTATTGTATTGTTAAATATAAACATCCCGTCCTTTCATCTTTCCTCTCGACCTATTTTGTCGATTTAGGATATATATTCCAAATTAGATGTAAAATTGCATGATGTTTTCAACTTCGTTATATACACTCCGCTACCGTTACAACTTTCAAATTAATACCTGACACGCAAATACTCCAGAAAAATAGATACTCATATTTATTTGATAGAATAATCAATATTTCATTTTAATACATATTACATTAATAAACAGTAATTTCCCCCCTAGTTTTACAAATATGCGATAAATTGTTTATATATTTCTTTAACGTTTAATAGTGGTGCGATCCAATTTTTCTAATTATGTTTTGGTTATACATGCTAAATTATTTAGAGAGGCCATAATAAATTCCACATCAGATTTTCTCGAAAAATATGCATTTTTGAATAGTGTCTTTAATTCTTAACCTTGCTAAGAACAAAACTTGTGATTAATGTTTTCTATCTAAATTGATCACAGCTGGATTTTCCCACTTGTTATTTTCCACTTTCCACATTTTTTTTTCTCATTTTCTATCTTTATTATTTTTTTCATAACGAAGAAAAATGTCCGCTGGTGTTTTATATTTGATCTAGAATCACCAGATTAGGCACAGATATATTTTGAAGGGTGGAAATGTGTCCGTCTGAGTGATTTTTTAAAAATTTTAATTAATTAAAAATGAAGGAAGATTTTGGAGTTTTCCCACATCACTCCCGAAAATATAACTATACAAAAATAATTTTTATACCATTTTATAATTTAAAAAGTTGTCTATTTAATGATACAAGTTTTTTTCTGTATAATTTTTTTTTTTGAATTTTGGCAATGTTTCAAAAATATCTTTTTTTTTTCATAATTATCAACAAAAGATTCAATTATTGAACTAAAATTCAAATCCTTTTCATTGTTTGGTCAAATACTTAATCGTATGATTTTCTTTTATTGTTGAAAGTTAAGAAATAAGGATTTTGTTTCAATATCCGTGTATCTAAAACGCGGAAAAAGAAATTGATGTTACAGAATCGCGGAAGTTAGAAGAGAGATTACCTGAATAGTTTCTTTTTAATAAAGGATGTCTCAAAATTAACACAAGATTTGAATCTGCCACTATTCATGTAGTAAAGAGTTCGCAACACTATTAAAAAACCCATTTGACAGCTGATAATTTAGGGTTAGTAAAGATGGAGCGTTACACAACAAAACAACGTGTTAATGCAACTGTTGAATTAAATAAAAAAAACGTATTTTTTTCTTTAAATTATTATATATTTATTGAATCGTAAAGTACAAACGATAAGGCATGGAATTACACAAACGGCAAATGGCCTCCACAGATTGCTGGCACATACGCACTCTTTTGTCAAAATTTTCCGTGATCATTTTGCATAAATGTCGCTGGATTTCGTTGATACAGAGTTGAATTTCCTCTTTCAATGCATATGTGCTTTTCCCCAAAAAAGAAATACAATGGTGTTAAATCAGACGATCTAAGGGGCCAATTCTCAAATTTTCGAACTATGGCCGCCAGACATTTATTATTTTTGAAATATTGTGCAACAATTAAAACACGTTGTTCTGTTGTGTAACGCCCCATTTTTACTAACCCTAAACTATCAGCTGTCAAATGGTATTTTAATAGGTTTGCCAATAC
Organism: Argiope aurantia; assembly: GCA_026543865.1. Classification (NCBI taxonomy): domain Eukaryota; kingdom Metazoa; phylum Arthropoda; class Arachnida; order Araneae; family Araneidae; genus Argiope; species Argiope aurantia. The sequence goes on from JAPMOR010001042.1 coordinate 457,838, forward strand.
TTTACTGCATGAATGATGGCAAATTCAAATCTTTAATTTTGAGACTCCATTAGAATTTAGAATTACGATGACATGGTGCTTCATTCTTTAAGAATAGTTCTTTTACACAATGAATAGAATAAGCGTAAACCTGTTAAAATAATACGGCTTTGATGTCTGTCAAAATTTAATACAAAATATTTTTGACACGGAGAATTATTAATATGCATAAGAGATTGAATTAAAAATAAATACAACTAATACTTCCAATAACTAGACGGCGAGTATTTTAATATGATCAAAATTTTAATTATCTCGTAATTTTAGTGTACCATCTATTTGACTTGCCTTTCGCTGCCATATAATTAACTAAAGCAATCCAAACTCTTTAATCTGAGTGAAAATCTATAATTTGACGACCATTTTTTTAATACTAGAGAGAGTGAAATAAAAAAATAATAGGTATTTGCCTTGACTGCTAAATTGAACGGCCGAGAGTTCCATTAATCACATCTGAAAGAACAGTAGAGTGGGGATTGCAGAACAAAGAAAGTAAACACGCAGCCAATAACTTTAATAAAAGCAACCACTTTAATTACTTCCTCGCATTTGATTCCATTTGGATTCCCTTTGATGCAAAGTGGATTGAAATCAGGGAAAATTTCGAAATTCCGCATCACCTATGATGGGGAAATTAATCGGATCCTAAACAATGTTAATTAAGGCGACTCAATAGGATGTGGGTTAGAGAGAAGACCGCATCCGCGAAATATCTATTTTCATTTCACGAAGGACCGACATCGGAAAAGATTGTTTTCGTCGAAAAGGGAGTCAAGTATAAAGTAGAAATCTATGACAATTCATTTACTTTGAGCACTCTAAAAGTATTTTGAATTTTCTGTTCATAAATTTCCTATGGTAACGTTTCACCTGCGATAAGTCGAGAGTGCATAAGACAGCTAGCGATGTATTAAGGACATTAAATATAATATCTACTTTTAAAAAGAAGTAGTAACGAAATTTATATAAAAAGTAGAATTCGGAGCAGTTTTATCATCTCAAGCATGAATAAATATTTTAAATTTAATCCTAGCAAAAGAGTTAAAATATGCTTAGTTAAAATTTAAAAAAAAACCCAAGAACATTTCTTTTATTGTTTTGACAGAATAATCAATATATATAAAACTAAAATGCCTAAATTTTTATATTTCACAGAAATTCAAGTTACTGAAGTGATTTTTTTAAAATTTACTTCACAAGCGCCATTGTTCAAAAGGAGGATTTTAATCAATATTATGCGACAATAAAATAAATAGTTATTTAATTGCAACAAAGCATTCATTAAACATTTTATTTAATTAAGTAATTAAATTAATTAAATATTTAATTTCTTATTGCTTTTATTACTTCTTTTAGGCATGCTCAGTACTGAACAAAGAAACAACATGGTGACCCACAAGATATGTTTAATAAAAAGAATTGTTGTTGTTTCTAATGGCACTTGGCATAGACAAGCCTGCTGACGAAGTCAGTGATTTTAAGAGGAGAGAGCGTTTCCTGTTTTTCAGTAGCGCCATCTAGGGTCAAGAGTACGTCTTAGCAACTCACGCGTCACAACCCTTTTTACGGGGCGGACTTCATTCATGCTTTTCATTCACTCATCCACAGATCGTAATTTAGACCTGAATCAGAGAACGATCACTTCTGAACCAGTGCCCCCAGAGGTATTACTCTCGACATGGAGGATTTTGTGACCACGATAGATTTATACGTGCGCCAGCCACCACCACACACGGAGAGTCTTTGGCTGGCGGGGTCCGAATGCACAACCCAAAGGATGCAAATCCAACGCCCTACCAACCAGGCTATCCCAACTATTCTTGAATCGGACATTTAAAAGGGAATTATTTTGTCCTTTTATATTAAAAATGTTTCTTTTAACTTAAAAATTGTTTTGGAGTTTCCGAATATTTAAAAATGGTCCAAAATTTGCCTTCCCTTCTAACGACCAGTGGTTCAACATTCACTATTAAGAATGACTGCTCTTATATTACAACTAATAAACACATATTTACATTGACACCTAATTAAATTTTATATAATTCGTTAAAAATTATTAATAACTTATAGGAGTAAATAAACTTTCGCGGTTTTTATAAATCGTTTGGAAGAGTGAAGAAAAAATGTAAGGTAGTAAAATTCTTTAAAAAGTTACATAGAAGAAAGAATTTATACACTGTAATATTTTATGCAAGAGAATCTTTTACATTAAAAATATTATACATACGTGATCAAAAGTATCCTGACACTTTCAAATTTATGCATTTTCCCGAATTTCTCCTCAAAGGTTAGACAAACTGTTCCCGAATTTCAATCATGTAAAAATATATTAGAATTTGCATTTTACCGTGAAAATTCAGTCACAGAAAGATTTAGGGGATGATCAAAAATTGATGAAGATAAAAACTTTTTAACTCTCCTTTTTTCACAGAAGGCAGATAACGATTTTTAATTTTCATGATTAGTTTTACTTATTTTGGGCAATATTCACATGCATTTGTGTAAAAATAGAACCTATATTCGGCAAGATATAAAGGATTTAAAAATAATTAAAATTTTTCCGTAAACATTTAGCATCTAAATTTCATAGATTTCTGCTAAATTATATGAAATTTACAGAATATATGACAAAATATTATCAAAAAATCATATCGAAATTCGGAATGAATTTTATAAATATTCTAGGAAATATAAGCATTTTAATAAATAAATTTTAATTATATGCTTAAAGAAATATAGCATATTTTTCCGTTCATAATTTAAGAGCCAGATATATAGGCCAACTTACATAAAAATTCCAGTTGAATAACATTCAGATATAGAAAGATATCGGCATTGCGGTGAGCTGAATTTCAATTGCTATGTAAAAGAACCTAAATGACGATTTTTTCCACAATCGATTTCCTTTAAACTTGAATTTTCGAATACTTATACAGAATTCTATAAAATTTAGAAATATACTAAATGCCACTTCATACTTTAGGATTAAATAGAGAAATAATGAATTAACATATAACAGCAATACAGATATTCAATGCCAAACAAAAAAATAATTATTCGAATGGCAGACATTCAACAGGAAACTTCGTGACATTTTTGGCATTAATAAAAGTACTTTTCTTGAATTATCAGTATACACCAGTCAGAAATTTGATATCCCATAACGGAAGGATATTATTTATATTATTTACAACAAAAATTAAATTTAAATATGAATAAAATCATGGCTTTTATATTATATATGCTGATTTGCAACTTCTTACCATTCATCACAAGGAATAAAGTAAACATCAAACTTATTTCACGGATGCAGCCGATTCCGGTTTAATGAATACTAGGGATTTCGATATGATCCGATTAACCAGGCACATAATATTCACACATTACTCTCCTCAAACTTCCATAATAAGATTAAATATCATTTATAGATTTAAAAAATTCGATAGTGTGCCACCGAAAGATAAAAAATTAAATTTAAAATAATATTAAAAAAAATCAGTTTTTATGTGTGATGCATAAGAGCATTAAGTATTTGTTTATTAAAAATAATATAAAAATAAATAATTTGTATATAAATTAATAATCTCAAATAATAAAAAAAGCAGAATGTGTGAGTGTGTGTTGGCCCTCTACAGGCCAAACCGTTTGTGGCACAGAAATATTTTGAAAGAATATATTCCTCGGAATAATTTCTTGAAATATTACTTTAATTAAATAATATTTCAAGAAATTATTCCAGTATTATTATTTTTTAATTAAAATGAAGTGAACCTTTGGCATTTTCCTGTGATTACTCATGAAATATAATAACACAAAAGTAATTTTTATATCATTTTAAAATTTTAAAATTTCTCTTTTTAATAATACCCGTTTTTTTTCACAACTTTTTTCTATTTTCAAATGATTTTTAAAAATATATTCTAAGTGAATTTTGCAGCAATACATTTTATTATTAAAATGAAACAAAAATTGTTTTTCACAATTATATACAATGAAATTTTGACAGACAAGGGAAACACAGGGATCTTTTAAAAGAATGTGCTTGCTGGACATACACTTGCTTTTTATCCCTTCACTCGGAGTGTTGGAGAGTGTGTAGTTTTAGCCGAATCATCAATTTCAGAACTTAGAATATATATAAAGTTAAATAATGGGGGGGGGGAGTTGATTCAAATAGTTATTTCTGATTCAATTAGCTATTTCTTGAAAACAATTACTTTGTTTAAAAATCTAAAAGAGATTAGGAGAAACATTTGTGCTCCTGGAAAAAAAATATGACATATAGGAAAGTCAATCTTTTGTTTTTAAAGAAAATGTCGATTACATTAATTTACATAAATTAAAATTTGTAATTCTTTTGCGATTTTGTATTGAAAATAAAATTCATAAATCCTCCCAGGTCCTGTTAAGAATAGGATATACTTTTATCCGATGACATGAAATGTTTGTTATAAATTTTAATTATTTTATTTTTTTTGTAACTATTTAGCAAACGCATGCAGCGTGTTTCAAGACAACAATCTATTTTCCTAATCAAGCAACAGTTTTATTTGAAAAGAACAATCATTTCCCCAAGAAAAAAAAGGTCCGGGAAAGCTGATTTAATTAGTTCACAAACACATTAATTCCCACCCAAATAACATTTATTGGGTTCCGCACTTTTATTACGATTGTTTCTTTGTTCCCCCTCAAATACTTCCCTCTAAAAGTACCCCACTTACATTCACTGACACGAAGTTTCCCCGCAGTATTAGAGTAACGGATTCAGATTCTATTTTATTCACTTCTGCAGGAAGGAAAGAAGCTTTCTTTCAATTAAACTAAGAATGATGCGGTAGCGGAGAACCTACGCTACCCCGATAATACGCTTTTCTTTGTAACACGAGCCCCACAATAGATTTTGATTAACTCGATAAGGAAGCATTGTCAAGAAATTTTTGAAAGGAATGAGTATGCATTTCGATGCGAAATCGCAACAATGAAATATTCAAAATTAATTTAAATCGTTTAAGCTTCTAAATACAATTGGAATTTCATAAATTTGGAAATTAAAACTATTACTATATTCCTTATAAAATTGAGTAGACAGAGCTATAAAAGATCATAGGAAATATGTCAAGCTGGTAATTTGAAAACAGGTTAATCATAAGATGCAATATATATCGTAAAAACATTGTAACCATTTATTACTTTTAAATGAATTATAATAGTTTAAATAGTAGCGACAAGAAGGTTGCATTTAACTAGGCAATCTATTAATTTAAAAATCAATTTTCGCTGATAATTTGTTTAAATGATTCTATTTGAAATTTGATAATTATTATTTAACAACAAAAAATAATGATCATGAAACTTCCTTAATAAGGGAAAAATAGGAACTTTAATTAAAAGAAAAAGAAAAAGAAAAGTAAAGAAAGAAAGAGAGGAAGAAAGATAAAGAGAGAGTACAATAAACAACTTCATTCTTTCAAATTTTTAAAAAATAAGAAGCTATAATACATTGTAATGAAAAAAATTACCAATACATTTTAAATAATTGGTAAAATCAAAGAATCAGTCACTCATCTTCAACCACTGATTCACTTTCGCCAATTTTTATTACATATGGAAATTCATATTCTTAGATATGCCATTAATGGCCGCCTGATCCCGAAACTACATTCATTCCAGAAAACGTCTACATATTTTCAAGGAAAAAAAAAAGTACCCGTCAATCACCTCAAGTTTCTAATTACTGTACAGGTGGTTATCAAAATAATGGAAACACCTTAGATTTATAAAGAATCCTTTATTAGTATGGTGTGAGACAGTCTTTAGCATGTAATACAGCTTGGAATCGCCTAGGAATCGATTCATACACGTGTTGAATTAGAGGAATATTGTACCATTCTTCCTGGAGATATTGTGAAAGTTCTGGGAGAGATGCCGGTGGTGGATATCGATTCCGTATTGAACGCTCTAAATTAGACCATAACGATTCAGTTATATTGAGGTCGGGTGACTGTGCGGGCCAGGTCATATGTTTAACTTCATCCTCGTGTTCATCAAAACCATGATTGAACAAGTCTCGCTGCATGGATAGGTGAATTTTCATCCTGGAAAATTCCACCTCTTGCAGGAAACATAGTTTGTATCATAGGATGAACCTGGCCAGCTAAAATGTCTCTATACTTCTGCCCAGTGATCCTTCCTTTCAGGATTACGATTGGTCCAGCAGAAAACCATGACATGGCTACACATATCATGACAGATCCACCTCCATGCTTGAAAGTTGGAAGGAGACAATCACGATCATATGTATAAGCTTGTGCAGATGTCCTCCAAATGTGCACCCGTCCTGTTGTCGAGAAAAGTGTAAAACACGATTCGTCAGACCATATTACTTTCTTCCACTTATTAATAGACCATGTTTTGTGAGTGTGACCCTACTGTAGACGACGTTTACCATTCACAACTTTGACCAGTGACTTGGGAATTGCTGCTCTGCCATGAATGCTCTATTTATGAAGATGTCTTCTAAACGTAATCATCTACACTGGAGAATACAGACGGGTCTTGAGCTCTGCGGTCGCTTTTGCTGCAGTTGTTCGCTTTTAAGACATCACAATCCGCTTCAATACCCGTCGGTTTCTTTCACTGAGATTCTCTTTCCACCCACTATTTTGCTTTACCGAACTCGTCCTGCCGCGCTGTGTGTATGCTGCCATGAATTTAGTCATCGCACCTCTAGAAAAACCTAAAAGTTGAAACGTTTGGGTAACACTTGCCTCAGCTATACGGGCTCCTACAATTTGGCCTTTTTGAAAATCTGAGAGGTCCGACATTTTACGCTTTTGAAAAAAATCCAAGAATTAAAGAACTTTAATAATACTATCACATATTACCAGAATATATACATTGCTGTTTATAAAAGAAAAAACTGGTGGCTATTATTATATTTTAATGCTTACGAAGCGCATTCCAAAATGACACTTTTATTCACAGGTATTTCAATTATTTTGATAAGCACCTGTAATAATTTAGCCACATTTTATTTCGTTGAAAGGTTTAAAACATTTAAATACGTCATCACCTGTCTCTTTCTCTCTATTTTCGAGAGAAGTAGCAAACATATTTGACAGATTTCAGGCTGAACAATTACTTCATTTTCTCCAATTTTCATTACCAAATAATTTCGCCACTTAAATATAGCCAATCAGAATACTCTATTTTCATTATACAAGGATGATTTAAAATAATATAAAGTATTATTCTAAATCGTAAAAATGTATTGCAACAAAATTAGTTGATTTTACTAAGTTAATACAATTAATATGTTGGACGAACAGCTAATCACTGAAGGCAGAGAGTATATCTGTTAAAATAATTTTCACTCAAAATATGGAAAATTATTTATTTTGATGCAATTTCTTCTTCAACATCATTATAAAGTATCATTAATAAATGACTTTATTCTTTTTATTCGATACATTCATCCTCTGAATTTCCGAATTTTATTCAGATACAATTTTTTAAAATGATTATAAAAGGTAGAAATCTATACGTTCATGAAATGCATAATTTTTGAAATTCTAAACTATTTTGAATCTAAAACTCATACGTATCCAACCCCCTATGCAAAACAAAACAAACATTTCTTGTTCCTAAAGAAACTTTATTATTTTGATGCCTTAATTTTAAATATGCTATTATTTCATATTCAAAACTCTTATTGAATTATTTTCTGCTTGTTGATTCTCCACTGATTAAAATTTCATTCAAAAGTTGCAAAAGGACTATTTTGTGATTTAATTTGTAACTTTAAACGTACTCATATACAGGTGGTGATAACGGAACGTGAGCCGGCATTCTTTTCTTCATATTTTCATCAGCAAGAGAACATTTCACCCTGACCGTGTTTGTTGACCATTCGATTCAGAAACTATAATTTTATTAACAAGTCCCTTTAATTCTACCGAGCTTTAACGAAACCTCGTTAAAGAAGTGCCATGTTCAGGAAGGTTTTCCGCATGCAATAATTTCGAAGAATTGAGCAGAAAGAAATTCTTTCTGTATATTTTATCCCAAATGACAAAAATAAGGAGGAAGTAGAATCTAAAATACCAATAAAAGAAATCTTCCTCAATATCTCAACCTCGCCGTAGCTTTTTCAATAAATCAAAAGAAATGCCAAGACGATTTATCTCAAGTGGTATCGATTTCTGAGAATCTCTGGCGCTTCTGTAGACTCTGCGAAAAATTTATTAGTTTCAGGACCCTGCAAGAGAAACGAGTTCGATCTCTCAGCCCCCCCCCCCCTACCTACCGATGGCTCTTCGAATGACCAGCCTGCTAATAAACTTCCATCCACATGAACTTCTGTCGTGCGGTTGGCGGAATGAAGTTTGCGAAGTTGACCCACATTCTCGTGAGAATCAAATTAATTGATTCAATATATTATTAATTCCTTTCAAAAATACAACAGGTATGACTTGCATATAAAAAACGTAGTGAATTCCCGTGATTTAAAAGAGCAGTAAAAAATAATACATGCACGATTCTTAATGGATTCAGACATTATACGAATTTAGTGCACTTGACAAGCATTGCGTGAGCGTGAGTCGATTCCATTAAAGAATCCCCGAAATTGAGAATTACACGGAAGTTATTAGCAGGAATTATTTTACACAAATTGTACGGCCACACATTAAATATTTGGGATATCTTGCTAGTTTTGGTGTGTATCGCAACATAAATCGTTACCCTAAATAAAATGCGTCATTTAATCAGGAAATAGAAATTATTAAGTCAAAAAAGGATAAAAAATTATTATTTCATACTTTTTTTCCGAAATCAGAATTAATCGATTCTTTTTATTATTATTATTATTATTATTATTATTATACTTCCATTTTGAAGATGTTCTGAAGACTTTTAGAAATGAATTTTTGATATAATAATGATAAATAATAAATTGTCTGATGGGGAGGATGATATCGTACACAGCTCTTCATACAAATTATCACATCTTAGTAATAAAGGAATGTTGAATCTAATGCGTACTAGACAAATATTTAATGGTACCAAAACTGAAACTGCAACCAGGTTATTATAGACTCAAATATATTTCTGATAAAACTAGACACATACACTATGAGAATTTAAATTCGAAATATCGCTTTAGTATTGATTCGCCAGCCATCATAAAGTTATTTAAATTTTATTCTTAATTATACAGCAAAAGTAAAGAACACAGAGAAAAAGACATTTAATATCCTCGCAATACTTGATTGTGTAAACGCAGTAACTGAAATGATGAAAATTGCAATTAATGAAATAAATTTAAATATTTTGTAAATCACTCTGGCTGAGCAATCATGATATGCACGGCCTTGCCCAAGGCCCACAATTTTTATGCCGCGAGGAAAAGGTAATGCATGCAAGAAAGTTTCGGGGAGACCATTCCAGCTGGTTACTTAATTTTATTAGAGACTAGCCACCTTTGGCGACCAGCCGGTTTGCCAATCTTAATGCTCGTTAAAATTTTAATAATTAAATATTTTATGTAATTCCTACTTTAATAGCTTCTTCATTAAAATATTATAAAACTTCAAATTTCAATTCACTCATAATATTATAAAGGCCTTCAGTCATAACGTAATCTGTATATCTCTAATTTTCTGTTAGCTCCCGTAGAATTTATGCTTTAAATTAAAGTGGAAATGATTAATCTGAAATTCATCTAATAATATTTTTTACTGAAACAAAGCATTTTTTTTGTGTAATATGATTACTGAAAGCAGAGTCACTGAGCATTTAAACCTTATGGGCACTAAAGAATATCTTTCTTAATTTATGTAATATCTGAAGAATTTGTCAACAAAATTTTCTCAGATTCATCATGAACAGATCGATTAATTAACAATGTTTAATTTTAAATGCATCAAATACTAAGAAAATAAACAGAATCTTTTAAAATAATCAGTCGAAAACAGGTAAAAAAAAAATTACTTAAAAAACGATGAACTTAAACTAACATAAATACAATTTAGTTACAAAAGCATACAACTAACCTAAAAATAATTTAAATCTAGTCCGCTTCCGTAGAAAATAGATGTAAACAATCAGAACACAATGCGCATGCGTGAATTTTTTAACGTCTGTTACGGTAATGTAAATCCGTGAATTTTTCTACGCCAGTTGGGGTAACGCTATTCAGATTAGAAATTTTTAATTTCCTTTATTTTGTTTTATTTTAATTCAAAAGCACTTCAGAATGAATCTGAAAGATCGATTAATTAACAACGTTTAATTTTAAATGCATCAAACATTAAGAAAATAAACAGAATCGTTTGAAATAATCGGCCGAAAAATGTAAAGCCTAAGCCTCATCAGCGTGGGGGAAAAATGCTGAAGCCTAACTTATTTGGTGGTGGGGAAATGAAGGTTTTTTTGGTGGGAAAGTTAATTTTTAATTAATAATTAAAATTCTAATTAAAATTTCAAAAAAGGGACGCCAGGTGCACATTCCCGACCTCCACGGTATATACGTACCAAATTTGGTAGCTGTAGGTCAAATGGTCTTTTCTGTAGAGCGCCAACACACACACACACACTCATTGAGCTTTATATAAGTATAGATATACCAATACGCTAAAGTGAAATATGTTATTAGAGAAATTAGTAATTACTTTTAAATAGACATTTTTAGCTTCAAAAATCTATTCAATACATTCTAAATAACTATGAGGATGCTTATCCTCACTTTACATGGTAGATAAGTAACCCTAAATTCCTGCAACATCCTACAGAGCAGTTTGAAACGTCATTTTGCCAGAATAATAAATCTATACTACTATTATAAATGTGAAAGTTTGGATGGATGGATGAATGGATGTTTGTTAGTCAATCACGCCAGAACGGAATTGGATGAAATTTAGCACAGAGATAGATTATAATCTGGAATAGGACATAGGCTACTATTTCTTCCGGTTAATCGAGTAGTTAATTTTTTTATTAATTAAAAACTAACTTTCCCGCCAAAAATCTGAGGCCAAATCCCGCCAAAAATGAGTAAGGCTTCAGTTTTTTTTCCCACACTAATGAGGTTAGGCTTAATATATTGCGACTGATTTCGACAAAAGATTCTGTTCATTTTCTTGGTGTTTGATGCATTTAAAATTAAACAGTGTTAATTAATCGATCTTTCGGATTCATTCTGAAGTACTTTTAAATTAAAATAAAGAATGAATTAAGAAAATTGAAAATTTCTAATCTGTATTGCGTTACCCCAACTGGCGTAGTAAATTCACGCATTTGCGTTATCCCAACTGGCGTTGAAAATTCACGCATGCGCAGTGTGTTCTGATTGTTGACAACTGTGTTTTCATTTTAATTGAAAGTTTAAAAATTATGTGTATTATACTGTTGTAGCTATCTCAATCTCGATCAATAAATAAAATAGACTTACCTTTAATTTTAAAGAAATACGGACTCGCTGTTTTGTTTTATTTCAGGTTACAATGTAAATCAATTGTTTTTAGGTTAGTTTTGTCTTTTTGTAACTAAATTGTATTTATGTTAATTATACATTTTTCGCATATGCTTATAGTTTTAAGTGCATCGGTTTTTAGGTTAGTCTTAATTTTTTTTAATTTGTTATTATTTCATAATTTTTCGAAATGCTCGGAAAACGCAAATCCAGTCTTTCGAAGAGGAGTAATAAAGCTCGGACTATGAAAGTAGCTAGAAGACCTGTTTGCAATTTTAGTGAGCACTTGCGGGCTTCAAACCCCCTCCAGCTGTGGGATAAATACAAGGACGCTTTATCAAAAGATATCGTGCATAGGCTGGGTGGCACTCACAATAACCTAATCATTAAAGAAGCTTTGGTATTGATTGAGGATAAAATGATTTCTATATCTGGAAAATGTCTCTCTGATTTAGGTCTACCCCCACCGCAGCGAAGAGAGGAATTGCCAAGCGAAGTTGTGAAGGAGCTAAACTACGACACCACGGTTTTAGAAGTGCAGGTCAATGGAATGATACCACGATTACTTCCCGAGCAGCGTCAGATCTACGAAACGATTCTGAACCGAGTAAATAATAGAGAGGAGGGATTATTCTTTCTTGACGCACCAGAGGGTACGGGTAAGACGTTTGTGCTGAATCTCCTGCCAGCCCAACTCCGCAAGGATTGCAATACAGGTCTGGTTATATCTTCCTCGGGCATTGCTGCAACTTTGCTTAACAGTGGCCATATTGAACCTTCCGTTTTCAAATTGCAGCTTAATCTTGCAAAAGAACATACCCCAACATGCAACATCACCAAAAACAACAACCGGGGAGTCCTTTTGCGGAAGTACAAGTTAATAGTATGGGACGAGTGCACAATGTCGCACCAGCATGCATTTGAGGCGTTAAACCGCAGTCTGCAGGACATCCGCGGCAATCAGGCGGTGATGGGCGGCTTTGCCGTTTTACTCGCAGGAGAGTTTAGACAGACACTACCGAGTGTTGATCAGACCGTCAGTTCTCATACATACACATCAAAATTTCCAAGCGAACGAAGTCGCGGGTAAATGCTAGTAATTAATATATGGAATGGTTTCATCTAATGTAGTTCTTTAAATAAAAATATTTATTTATTTATAACTGTTTGCTACTCTTTTCAACCATTCATTATCTGCTATTAACATCTTTATTTATTGCCATACTATGCATTTTTTTTTAATCACATCACTTTCATAATTGTGAAGAATGCAGTTAAGAAAATAGTGCAATTATTTCTTCGCTTACTCGAAATCTGCAAATACTCTCATAAATTCAATTCATTTTCATATATATTAACCAATTTATTCAATTATTTAATACTACGCTCATCCTCTTAAGAAAATTAAAGATTTTATTCAAGGACCACGTTCACTAATAGACTAATGAATCGCTTGGGTTGTATAACGTCACTCAATTAATGAAGGCAAAGGGCGTTTTAGGATTTTATTTAATACTGGAATGAACATGAAAATGAAAGATTCATAATCATGCTACTCTCTATCTTTCATAAACACGCCATTTACTAAATAACCCGGTCACATCGAAAAAAATGCGGGTAGTGATATCAGATACAAAATGACCATTAAAGATCTATGCTACAATTATTTCCAAAAGCACATATCGTCATCGGAAATATGGTCAACACAATCGCAATCGATTATTATAAATTACAGGGAAGCGAGAACTCGCTTGCTTTTCCGGCGACTTCTCATATCCATAATTGAAGCGTATATAGGATGGATTGTTTTTGAACTGAATAAATGAATAAATTGTCCGCTCTCTTTTTCTATATTCGGGCATATACATTTGTGAAAAAACTGTGATCATTCATAAACTTATTATAATGAAGGCATGGAAAATCATTATCCAGTACATTCATTTCCATTGTTATAACACTACATAATGTTAAACAATCTCACAGTTATCACATGTAATTCAAAGTGAGCTAAAATTGTCAATATATTCATACAAATTGGCATATAAGGTTAACAATAACTTTTCTTATTTATGACGCGGCTTATCAATGGGATGCTGCTATGCAATATATACGAAAGCACGTCGAGCCGATTTAAAAACACAATTTTTGGTAGAGAAAAAAAATAACATAAAAAATATTTTAAAATAATTTGTAATTAGATAGCAAAAGCGGTGACGTTTACCATGTGGATTTAGTTACATTTAATATATTTTTTATATATACAAATATCTCTATCTCTAGCATATATCCGAAACAAAACATAATACACAAAATTTTGATAAATGTAAAACTAGCAAATAATTTTTGGCAACAATAATTATCGAAAAACGCATTTTTGACAAATGGAATAATAACCATAAAATAAATAAATTTAATTATATATACTCTTCCTTTAAACCAATTAGAAATCTAAAAATCTAATTTATCAAATTTCAGCATTATAATTACATGCAAGTCAACTAATTTTTAATATTCCCTTTCGATATTAATAATTAAAAACATATTTAAAAATCAATAATATATATTTTTTTAAACATCATAAGAATAAAAAATCAGCAATGCTATCTTTAAAATAATGACAAAAAATAATTCATAGAAAGAATTCATAGAAATATCGAAAATTTAGTTAATTCGCTGGATAATTAACTAATTGTATTTGTCATTCGTTAATTTTTTTAAAAACCGAATATAATTTTTTTTCTTAGGGCAATTTATCCTTAATGAACAAAGAACTGAAACTCTAAAATTTTGTACTAAATTTAACAACGCAAATCTAATAAAAAATTTTAAAATTTAAATGAACAGCTAAAAATGAAAAATTACAGATTGCAATTATAAAATTATTTTAGTAGAAAACTTTAAAATTTGCTAACAGAATTTATTTTACATAATAAAGTTGATGGTTAAAAAGGCATTAAAGTAGGTCATACAATTAAAGCTGGAAAAAGAAGAGTAAATTATGTTAGCAAGAATTTTCATAAAATATATATTTATAGAATTATATTCAGTGATTGAATCAATGATTCAATTAAGTAAAAGAAAAAGTAGAGTTCGTTTTGCTTACTTAAATTGCTTATTTTATTTTATTTAATTTGTTTGTTAGAATTTTTAAATGCAAATAAATTATATATCATCACACTCATTTTCGTAAAAAATGGTTTTGGACGTCTTTTTGTTAATGAATATTTGTGTTTCGAATGTTTCACTCAGATCTAATATCTCTATATTTGCTCTGCAACCATCAATTGAATTACATTTAAAAACGATAAAACATTAGATTTTACCTTTTATTTAAAACAGACGATTTTAATTCTCAGTAACTTATCACATCTATTGAAATAAAATTGCTTCTTTATTCAGTCTATTATGATTGGGTGATTGACATCATAATTTAGTAATTATTTAAAATTCTGGTGATGAGTCATCAGTAAAATTTTTTAATAAATGCAAACAGAAATATATGCACAAATTTTTTTTGATTTATATTTAATTTAATATTTTTATTCATGCATGAAAATTATTAAAATCATTTTAAATGTATTCTTTTTTGTTTTCATATAAATTATTTTACTATGCTGAATATCAAAAATTTTTCTGGATTATGCAGAGAAATAAAATACTATTCAAATTTACAGAATTTTAAAATTCATTGTTCTTGAATTATTGATATTCTAAAAAATAATTATTCAGACATTTCTAATACATAAATGAAATTTTACAATTGAATATATAGATCTTTTGAAATGTTTATTTACTGCACTATATGATGCATTTGTATTCCTTTTTAAATTTAATTCATTCAAATTAACAAAAATTTATAAATAAAATATAAAAATTCATTCTTTTGAACGAAATTGTATTGTATGACACTTGATTCAATTTTTTGCTGCGCGAAATAATTTTGTATGATTCTTGATATAATCATTTAAAAACTATTTTGAATTGTTTTTTGAATCTTTTAAAAATAGAAACGCATAACATCTTCATTTGTATTAGTTTTTAAATGTAGCCGGAATAAAAGACATTTTGCATCATACAGATTTACAGATTTAGCAGTAGAGGCTGAATGGGGAAATTTCGCGCACCTAAAGGATTATATAATAATAAATTTAGTAATGAATTTTTACTTACCATTTTCCATATTCATTAACAACAATCAATAAGTGTGTTATTAGTTGTCCTTTATTCCCTGCATTTTTCTTCTAATGTTCCTTCAAATTGATTAATAGTTCACCGTTTATGGTTTTATAGGATTACACTTGTTCATAATAAGTTTTTGTTCTTTTTCATGCTCTTTGTCACGTTTAATGAAAACATTATTTTTAAATTATCCAAACCATCTTTTCAATTTGCATTCAATTGAAAACGTTCACTTTAAATTTTCAACCCAATCCATTAGTTTTTGCTGCATTTTTTCTTGTAATGAAAAATTTTTACTTCGCACGAATGCTGTTTGTTTGGCACAAAACTCATGTTTTCTAAGTTAAAAGATATGTTTCTTTAAATGTTAACCAGCAGTTACACAGTAACTTTTAAATGTTTTTCCCTCTTTATTTTCTGGCAATCAGCAAAAACTCTTGGCCTATGAATTTACTTAACTTCCTCATTAGATGATACATCATATTTAGGATATTTATTATTATTTTAATTCCTATTTTATTATAAGAACATCTGAGATATAGAAGCGTTTTAAAGTGATTTTTGAATTTTAAATTACTTTATATTTTCACTTAATTGCAGATTCAAAATGTAAAATTTAGCAATTCGATGCGGGATTTAGATTCGTCATTGTATGCGAAGTGGTTAATCACTCCATTTATTAAAAAAAGGCCAGAGTCATATTTATACAACAAATAGTTAGATTTAAAAAAAAATCATTAAAGTATTATAAAAGTCATTAAATTTCCAAGAGAAAAAGCTTTATGATTATTCAGAAGTGGGATAAAGATGACCAAAAAGTCAAAATAGTGAACAGTGACTGTGACTATTGTTATACAAGATCAGACGGATCTTAGACAGACGACGACGATATTATTTTAAGAAAGAAAAAAGGGGTATGTACTGATTTCTTTATTTTGTTCAAAATGATTTTGAATGATATTAAAGTAGTAAACATTGCATTGAAGAATTGCCGCGCAGAAAAAATAAAAGTACTCCATAAATTGTTGTTTGGGATTGACGGCGATCGAGGAAATCGAAAGCGATTGAGAGATTTCAGCGGATTCGTATTAGAGATAGACAGCGAGGAGTTTAAGAAGAAGCTGGAAAACATTAACGATGCATTTTCTTTGAATGAACTTATTACTGTTTGTAATTTGCTCAATATTTCATTTGATGGTTCGAAAGAAGAGATTTCAAAAAGAATTCTTTCTTTGCTCTGTGACCTTGATGCTTTTGCAAAAGAATGTTCTAACGCTTCGTCTGATGAGTCAGACACCGAACAAAATTCGACGGATGCGAATTCATTGAATAAAAATAATAACATTCAGCTCGAAACAGGAAATGAAAAAATAAACGATTCTTCCATGCAATGTGCTGATCACAGATCTGTTGATATAAGAAGAAATTATACATCTGTTCCAAGTAATAAAAATAAGAGTTATGATGTTGATCGTATTAGTAATTTTAGAAGTGGTAGTAACGTTGATAGAAATCCTGTTATTTTTAATTCTGGTATAAATTATGCTGACATCGAAAGTACTATAAACAAATTTAAAGCAGAACCACATGAAAATGTAACTGTGTGGGTAGATAATTTTGAAAATATTTCTGAATTGTTTGGTTTGTCGGAGTTACAAAAATTTGTTTTTGCTAAGCGTTCTCTTGGAGGAACGGCGGAATTGTTTGTTCGCACAGAACCAGATTTAAATTCGTGGTTAAAACTGAAACAAGCCTTGATTGATGAATTTTCTTTTGAGATAAATTCAGCTAATTTGCATGAGATGTTAAGTAAAAGAAAAATGAAGGATTCTGAATCTGCTTTAGAATACTTTTTGAAAATGAAAGAAATTAGCAGTTCGGGTAAAATTGAAGATTCTGCTTTAATGCATTATGTAATTAAAGGTATTAATGATAGGCATGAAAACAAAACTGTTTTATATGGTTGTAAAAGTTTATCTGAATTTAAAGAAAAACTTAAGGTTTATGAAATAATAAAGAGTGATTCTGTTAAAAGTAAAAATACCATCGTTTTTGATAAAACAAAACCAAAATATGATTCTAATTATAGATTTAATTCTTCGGATAGAATAAAACCAAAGCATGAGTATAATGAGCGATTTCATGGTAGAAACGAAAGCAAAGTTAAATTTAGTAGTGGTGCTGAAAGAATGAAGTATAATGATTTTGGAAATCATAAGAATAAAGTCTGTTATAACTGTGGGGATTCAACTCATTTATCAAGATTTTGTGTTCACAAGGACAAGGGATTAAAATGTTTTGGGTGCGGAGAATTTGGTCATAAAGCTGCTGAGTGCCCAAAAGCAAATCCGAAACCAGAAGTTGCAAATTTAAATGTTAACTTCAAACAAAAACTTAACAATAAGGTAACGATTAATAATGTGAATGTTAACCCACTTATCGATACAGGAAGCCAAGCGACATTGCTTCGTAAATCAGTATTTGATAAACTAAACATAGAAACATTGTCTCCATTGAACTCTACTTTAAGTGGATTTGGTAAATGCAAAGTAATTCCATTAGGTTATTTTAAAGGTAACATTCAAATTGATGATTTCAAGTGTAGTGCTGATGTATGTGTTGTTGAAAATGATGTTATGTCATATGATGTTATTGTTGGACTTAATGTGCTAATGCAAGGAGAAACACTAATAAATGAAGACGGAATTACGATTAAAAATAAATTTCAGCGTATAGAAGAAAGCGATACATTATCCGTCCTATCAATTGATGTAAACTGTAACGAATTTGAATTGAACATTGAACCTGACGTTCCTAACATTGTTAAAGATGAAGTAGTACAATTACTTTCAAATTATAAACCTCATAAAACTAAAACGACAAGTGTTGAACTAAATATTTTGGTAAAAAGTAATGAACCTATATTTCATCAACCCCGTAGATTACCGTTTTCAGAAAAAGAAATTGTCCGTGCTCAGGTAGATGAATGGTTAGAAAACGGAATTGTTGAACCTAGTTCTTCAGAGTACAGTAGCCCAGTTGTAATTGTTAGAAAGAAAGATGGAACTCCCCGTGTTTGCATCGACTATAGAAGATTAAACAAAGTAATTGTGAAGGACAGATTTCCCCTTCCATTAATCGAAGATATTTTAGACAGATTACAAGGATCACGTGTGTTTAGTACGATCGATCTCAAAAATGCTTTCTTTCATGTTGATGTTAATAAAGATAGTAGAAAATTTACATCATTCGTCACAAGTGAAGGTCAATATCAATTTCTTAAGGTTCCGTTTGGACTTTGCAATTCCCCAGCTGTGTTTCAGAGATATATTAACACTATTTTTCGACCTTTGATCAATGATGGTGTTATGCTGCCCTATATGGATGACATCATAATTTTGTCTTCCTCATACGAAGAAGGAATTGAACGTGTCAAGCGAGTTCTAAGTATTGCCAGTGAATATGGATTAGAGATTAACTTTAAGAAATCACATTTTTTGAAGAAGCGAATTGAATTTTTAGGCCATGTCGTTGAAGAAGGTAAAATTTTCCCTTCTACCCTAAAAACAAAAGCTGTACTTAATTTTCCAGAGCCAACCAATTTAAAGCAAGTTCAAAGTTTTCTAGGACTTACAGGCTACTTTCGAAAATTCATTCCAAATTATTCTATTGTTGCTAGACCATTAAGTGATCTGTTGAAAAAAGACTGTAAATTTAAATTCGGCGAAAAAGAAATGAGCTCTTTTAATCAACTTAAATCATTGTTAGCTGAGAAACCTGTATTAAGAATATACAACCCAAATTATGAAACAGAACTGCATACTGATGCCAGTTTAGAAGGTTATGGTGCTATCCTAATGCAAAAATCTCCTAACGATCAATATTTTCACCCTACCTATTACATGAGTAAGAAAACTACAGATGCTGAGAAAAAATACTGCAGTTATGAACTGGAAGCACTTGCCGTCATAACAGCCATTAAAAAATTTCGAGTATATTTATTAGGAATTCGATTTAAAATCATTACTGACTGTTCCGCGTTAGAGAAAACAATGCAGAAGAAAGATTTGTCAACTCGCGTAGCTCGTTGGGCCTTGCTCCTACAGGAATTTGATTACACTATTGAACATCGTTCAGGTACCCGTATGGCTCACGTTGATGCTTTAAGTAGATCTCCCATAAACGTATGTTGTATCTCATTTGATAACATCTTACCAAGGTTGAAGACTGCGCAAGACAATGACGATGCAATCAAAGCAATTAAAGAATTACTGAGAGTCGCTAATTATGAAGATTACTGTGATAGAAATGGAATACTATACAAATTTGTTGAGGGTAAAGAACTGGTAGTTGTGCCCGATATCATGCAGACGGAAATTATAAGGAATGCGCATGAGAGGGGCCATACTGGAATTAAATATACTGAGAAGTATATTCAAGATTATTTTTTCATTCCCAAACTGAGGCAGAAAGCTGAGAGTATTATATCCAATTGTGTGCATTGCATTCTGGTGAATCACAAAAGAGGAAAGAAGGAAGGATTGCTACATCCATTGCATAAAGAAGATACGCCATTACACACATATCACATTGATCATCTAGGACCGTTGCAAAGTACTCATAAAAATTATAAGCATGTTTTGGCAATCATTGACGCCTTTACTAAATTTGTGTGGATATATCCTACGAAAAGTACAACATCTGCAGAAGTGATATCAAAGTTAGAAATTCAGAAGTCTGCGTTTGGAAGTCCAGCTCAAATAATCTCAGATAGAGGAACAGCTTTTAGCTCTGACGAATTTGCCGAATATTGTGCGAAAGAAAAGATAAAACATCATTTAATTACTACTGGTTTGCCGAGAGCAAATGGGCAAGTCGAACGCATAAATCAGACGATCATATCTGTTCTCTCTAAGTTATCACTAGAAGATCCTGCAAAGTGGTATAAGTTCACCAACGAACTGCAGCAAACAATGAATTCCACCTATCAACGAAGCATAGACACTACACCTTTTGAATTACTTTTTGGCACTAAGATGAATATTGGAGGACTTGACAAGCTTAAAGAAATGGTCGAGGCTGAATTTCAAGCCCATTTTGAAGTTCAAAGAGAAGAATTGAGAAAACATGCAAAGCAACAGATCTT
Source organism: Argiope aurantia (assembly GCA_026543865.1). Classification (NCBI taxonomy): domain Eukaryota; kingdom Metazoa; phylum Arthropoda; class Arachnida; order Araneae; family Araneidae; genus Argiope; species Argiope aurantia. Next base: position 478,672 of record JAPMOR010001042.1, read on the forward strand.
CAAAATCCAGGACGAAAATCGGAAGACATATAACTTAAGAAGAAGAGAGCCGAAACAATCTTATAGAACAGGAGATCTTGTCGCCATAAAGCGAACCCAGTTTGGACCAGGCTTGAAGTTGAAACCAAAATATCTGGGACCCTACCGGATCTCCAAGGCCAAAGGCGGAAACACGTATGACGTCACCAAAGAAGGGAGTCATGAAGGACCTAATAGTACTACAACGTGTACCGAATTTCTGAAACCCTGGTGTTGCTGATCATTGCTGCCCACGAAGTCCAGCAGAATGATGACACCAAATTCCTAAACATTTGTTTTTGTCAATTTTCGATTTTTTTCTGTTTCTTTGTTGTTTTTTTTATTGTTTCAGTGTCGTCTGGAGGACCAGCCGAGACCAGGACGGCCGAGAATGTGGTGCCGTCATGACAGCGCGCCAAAACCAGCGCCTCTAGCGGCGAAAGTACTGTAGCTGCCAGTTCAGTTGAGAGTGGGACGCGTTGAAAGACGTATGCAGCGGAAGACGTTCGTTGCATAGCTAGAAAGAAGACGTGTTTTGACGATGCCACTGTAGACGATAGCCGTAACATTCTACAACTTGAAAGACGACGACGTAAAATAATACCTTAATAACTTTGTTAATTCAGTGTTTGTATTGTTCCTGTTCCGTCCATCATCCATTAATGTAACTAAATATCAGAATATAATCATTTTATCATCAGTTGGCCATCTCATCCTTTATATGTTAAGACGCCCACAAACAACCTACATATATATTTAATATGATACAAGTTTGCATCAAAATGTCAGATTAAATATGTTAGGAACAAAATTGGATATATCAAGAGATGTGATTAGTTAATGTAAGAAAATAATTAATATAAATTAAAATGTCATATGAAATAGTTACATATTCGCATTCTAATAATAAAATAAATAATAATAGTATATAATAATGAATATATATTTAAAAATAATAAAATATACATTTAAAAAACACATATATATTTTGTGAAAGTGGACATCCCTTATATCATTCCGAATAGTGTATCCTTTATCTATATAATAACCATAGAGCTGAGATACTTATAGAGGGAGTGCAACCCTACTCTGGTGTAGGACAAGATAAAATCACGTGACTTGGACAGAATTTGTGTTCACTGTATCCGCATTCTCCGTTCCCTATTATATTTCAATGGCAGATTTTTTCTCGCTTTTAACTGTTGGATTTTAAAACTTATTTAAGCCATGGTTAACTATTGCTGTGCAATTGGATGCAAAGAAAAAGCTTCTATGGATAGTCCTGTATCATTTCACAGATATGTACAATAAACATGTTCTGTTTATATCCATTTTAAGTAAATTTAAAATTTCGTAACCTCCATCACGCAATGATTTTGGTGTTAAAACTGAATAATATTACTTAGTTTGGTTTAGTTATTGCCTTAAATTTATTTAATTTGTTATTAAGCTTCGGTTAAACTGATGTAACTGCATTATATTTTGTTACTTGCTTTATTTTAATCTCGAATGTGTCACAAATGCTTGGCTGCAAGCTTGGCGTGATTTTTTCTCGCCAATACAAGTGTTTACATAAACACATTATTGGTAATGGTAAAAAAAACACACTATTGACCGATTAATAATTGTGTATTTATTTTAGCGCAAATAAAGTTCCATATTATTTCCAATATGTTTTTTTTTTACCATAAATATTCGAATCGTATTATACCGTAAAAGATATTAAATCATCATTGTGAATGAAATCGTGAAACTAAAACGTTTTATTGAAAATGGTTTATAGTAAAATTTCATAAATGTGCTAGCAGTAATTGCATGATTTTATAAATTTTAATTAATACCTAATAAGAAACTAGTGGATATTCTAAAGATAAATTATTAAAGAAAGAAATGCTATCTTTATAGATAAAAATTTTGTCTGAATGTTAACTTTATTAATAACTTGCGATATGCACATACCCTAAAATCACCGTTTTCGTAAAAATTTCGAATTTCCTTATTATTTTGTATTAAATCAAGATTCCAAAAATGATTTAATTTTGTTTCTGCGGTAGTTAGAAGCAAAGTTACCGCCAACACTATAAACCAGAAGCGAAATATTTAAAACTGATATTAACAAGGAGAAGGCACGAGTTTTAAATTGAGTTCGGAATGAGATTTCTTATAATGATAGTATACATTTAGAATGTTTATTAATGAAAATATTAAGACTCAATAGTCAACCTTAAAACTTTTTCTCTCTCTCTCTCTTTCTAAATTATTTCAAAATAATTTAACAGTTTTAATTAATATCTTTTTCATTTTTTATGCAAAAATAAATATTATTCAGAATATTAAAGGGAAAAAAAAGACCTGGGTCACTTTTATAATCTGCCTTTATTATAAAAAGTTTTTTTTTATGTGCATGAGATAATGATAAAAGTATTTGAATATGTAATGTAAAATTAAAAGATGTTTTGGGATTAAAGAAAAGAAATAAAATGTTTACTTAAAGAAGAAAAATACTCACTTTTAATTAATGCACAAAAAAAATAAACATAATTTAAATCAATAAACTCGGCTATATATATATATATATATAT